>JACEGR010001516.1:0-164383 GCA_014170235.1 Listronotus bonariensis
AATTTAATATATATATAAATATATATATACATATATATATATATATATATATATATATATATATATATATATATATATATATATATTTTAAAATATCCATTTTGATTCTACAGGTACAAACTATGGAAGACCGCTTAGACCTGAATTTGAATGACCCTATACAACTAGCTAATGAAAAATCATATACGTACAGAATTGATAAATATGTATGTTTAATTTATACCACATGAGGGTTAAACCCTCGTGATAACATAGTTACAACTTATTCTAATATGAGATACAATGCAAACAAAAAAGCTTTTCCCCTTTTACTTAAAATAATGAGTCGTGTACATATAATACCAATAGTTTGGAGAAAGGTATGGCGTGACAAAGAAAATAACAGAGTAAAAGCAAATTTACCCCTTTTGTCCGTGATGTGACAGGAAATCAGGGGTGCAGGTTGTGGTCGTTTAGCAGTAGATATACAGGGTGTTTTCCAATTGCGAGCTAATTCATAGGCTTATTTTATATAATAATGTTCTTTTAAACATGTTTTTGCAAATGTTTCGTTCCTTAGATACAGGATATTAACTTATTTTTAAAATTCTTGACTTTGACAAATAAGCCCCTGGAACCTGTGGAAGCCAGATTTTTTCCGGTAAAACTATCCTTATAGTATAATGCAGTTTTTAATCAATTGCATGCCAACAGCAGAAAATAAGCCCCGCAACCCCTATAACGGTGTAGATGCATCATCTTTCGTGTGCTAACGTCTATTATTATTACTTCTACTCATCGCTCATCGATCGCATCAGTATAAACGGAACCTTAAGTAAAAATCCAAAGTTGATTACTTTTTAATGCATACTGTACATTAACGATTTATTGTCAACCTTTATTAAAAACTACTTCTGAAAAAACAATCTTCAAAGGATAAATCCCTTTTAACAACGAATCACGCAAATCGGCACACCTTTAAAAGGTTCATTAGTTTTCCTTGACAATGCGATTATGCCTTAGGGAGACTTTTTGCGATATGGGAAAATAAATAAAAGGAAAAATGTAAAAAAAAATCTAAAGATTCCAAAGGTTTTTCTTTGTAATCATGTCAACGTGAACGATTTTTTGCAACACAGAAAAATATACAGAAACATAAAAGAAACCTAACTCTCATTTTTTAGTTATTTTATTTATAAGGATTATTAACGTACTAGGTGTCCCACCGGGAACATGCCGCGATCGATTTTCTCCAAAATATTTTTTTGGAAAACTTTGAATATTTTGTAACAATATAAAGTCAGTGGGGGACATACTACTAATTTATTTTGTCAGCTCTACTCACTTCCGATTATACCGAGTTAATGTCAACTTCCTTATTTTAAATAGAACACCCTATATATTATTTATTTTTTAGATTCTGCGTAAGATTCCAAACATAATTTATGTATAATATTCTATACTGAAGTCCAACCGTTTTTGACTTATTTTAAATTTTATGTCAAAATGACGTTTGCAAGCCATTACATAACCATCAATTTCTACTAAACAAAGCCTTTAATATGAGTTAGGGTTAGGTTTCTTGTGGGAAAAAACTATTTTAGTGGACTGTTTTGATATTTTCGTAATTAATAAATACAGAGTGGTCAAAAAATCCTTAAAAATTATAACGACAAAAACCGTAAAGTCAATTTTTTCAAATTGAAAGCCTTATCTATTTTTACCTTAGTCTCATTAGGCATCAAAATAAGGATAAGTTTAACGTATGAGGATGTCTATTCCAAATATTTATAGTTTTTGAAATATTAAAAATTTAATATTTATCTATTCTAACAATGCTTTTAAGTACAGCTCTGTTTGACTTCTAGCTGGCCTTGACAACAAAATGCAGCAATACACAGCCAACTACCCCGTACCTAATGCGTTGTTAGAGTAGATAAATATTAAATCGTTAATATTTCGAAAACTATAAATTTTGGAACAGACATCCGTATACAAACTTACCCTTAATTTTAATGCCTAATCGAATAAGGTAAAAACAGATATGGGTTTCCATTTGAAAAAACTGACTTTGAGGTTTTTGTCGTTATCATGTATTACGAATATTCTTTGACCACTCTGTATTTAATAATTGTAATAACATCGATACAGTCTACTAAAGAAGTCCTTTCTTTACAAGAAACCCAACCCCAACTCATAATTAAGGTTTTTGTTTAGAAGAAATTAATGGTTATACAATGGCTTTAAAAACGTCATTTTTCACATAAAATGTAAAATAAGTTTAAAACGGTTGGACTTCGTATAAGAAATTATACATAAATTATATAGTTTTTCGCAGAATCCAAAAATACAATAGGGTTTTCCATTCCAAATAAGGAAGTTGAAATTAACTTCCGGTATAACCGGAAGTGGTAAAGCTGTCAAAATATTTTAGTTTTATGCTCCCCACTGACTTTATTATGTTACCAAATTTTTAAAATTTTCCAAATCGTACTTTTCGAAAAATTGATTGTGAGAGTTCCCGGTGGACACCCTGTACATAAAATTAATTTATTAATAGCCATTATTAATGCATGATTTTCACCAATCAACAAATTAAATATTGACAACTAAAAATACATACGATGGTTATACCCAGTGTTAACTAGACACGCGGGAGTTTGTCATGTCAAGTTCAAGCAAAGGAACTGGCTACAGCGCCGAGTGTAATATAACATGCCACTTTTGACCCCTTCATAACTTAAAACCTATTTAACGTAAACATATGAAAGTACGTGTGTTTAGTTATACAGAACAACTAGCAGCCAAAATTTTATAAAGCTAGCTCAAACGGTTATAAAGATATAAAAGTCTAAAAGTCGTGAATTTTCCACTGACTGACTGACATATACATCAAAAACGCAACCCAAATTTGGAATCCAGCTCGGTAATTGTGTATAAGCGTATAAACAAAAAACTGAATATAAAGAACAGTTAAAAAATAGGGCGGGGTCTCCATGCAAAAAAAGTTTACCGTTACAAGTAAATATTTAAATATTCCAAAATATGTATTATAATATTTGCAATATAAAGATGGGTCCACATTAATTGCATTCTAAAAGCAATACCGCCATGTACACAAAAAATAATAAAGTTAACAAACCTTTTCAAAGGCACATAGCGCTGACAGAACCTGATTTCATATTTTTATATAAATAAAAAAACACTGCTAAAACACGTGTCACGTACTTAGAAAACATCCTCTTATTTCGCCTCTGCCTTGCCATAAAACCAATGGCACGTGGCGTGGAACTAGAAACTCGTCGGTTTGAATATTTTTGCTGCAATAAATCATGGTTCACAAAAGAATTTATTTATCTTTTGTACTTTGCGGTATTACTTCCAGAATAAATTAAATGTGGACCCATCTTTAACAAAAATATAAAAATGAAATTTGGTCAAAAATAAGTGGTGTTCCTATGCAAAAACTTGTAACACGCGCTAAACAACCGGCCAACGGTGTGTGTCGTCGAGCGCCACATATACACAGGAGAAAATCTACATAAAAAAACGCAAGGAAAAATAATAAATCTACGTAAGTGCTTGCCTTGTTTTCTGAAGAAAAAGTAATGGTATGTCATTAAAAAATAGATGTGAAAAAGAATGAAGATCTAAATGAGTGCCAAGTTCTGTACAAACTCTAAATTTGTATTTATAGGAACAAAATAAGAATATAGACAAGTATAAACTCTATTTCCTTGTTTTATTATAAACATTACTATAAAAATAAAGTTGCTATTATTTAAAAATGTAAGATCTTTAAGCTGGTTTAAACCGATTTGAAATATATTTAAAAAACTTAAATAACTTTATAAAATGACTAATATAATAAAAAATGGCTACATCAAATCTAACCTATTTTAAAATCTCACATTTTTAAATAACAGCAATTGTTATAGGTATAAAATTAAACAAAGAAGTAGTTTCATCCTTGTTTAAAATGTAATATTTGTTCCTATTAATACATATTTTGATTTTGAACAGAACATGGCACCTATTTAGACCTCCATTCTTTTGCGGCAAAGCCCACAGAACCATAATTTTATTATTAAGTTTGGCTTACCTTTTTCACATTTAAGTTTTTGGTGAGTCCTTATACTTACATATTTTTTTTATTGTTTTTTTTTTTAACAGGTACTGGGTAAATAAATAGGGCATAATAGTAAAAGTACCTTGATCCTTTATTTTTTGGTTTAAATCATTTTTGATAGTTTTAAACATTTAAGTTAAAAAATTGCTTTTTAATTTTGTCTCATTTACCACAAATATCGAAAATATTGGATATTAATATATCGAGAAGTTAAATATTGGTGAAGATTATCGATATGTAATTTCCAATATTTCGATATTTGAAAATAATAGATATATTTTTACCATTCCTGAGTTGGGGGCCCTTTCTTAATTTTTGTCGCAGGGCTTTTTCTCTCCTAGCTACGCCACTGTCCGTATTATAATTTTTACATTTGTCTATAATCCAGTGATCTCGATGGATTGCCAATGTTATAACCTGCGCGAAACAATATATTTCATGGGCGAAAAATCGGTTTGTACGCAAGCAAGTTGAGGGTAAATGCACCTGGCGCCAAACAAACTATCCGCCTTATCGGAAAGAATTTGTCGACGGCGTCCTGGTTTTCTGTTTGAAGTACGGTAGCTAATGAGCGTCACGGGGTCAGACCGCGGACGAACGGTACGGGGTGCCAGTGTTTTGTATTTTGCCACGGCATTTAATTGCGCATGTTCGTCCACCCATTCATTTGTTTACTGCGCGAGGTCGTAAAAATCCGAAAAATGTTTCTTGAAACTGCGGATCTAAATGTAGGTTATCTATGCTATAGCCCTGTGTAGTGCTCTTTAAATGCCACTGTATATTATTTGAAAAAAATATGATTATTTTATAAATATTGCTTTGCCAAAAACTAAAAAGACAAAGAGATACTTTAACAGATATAACTTTATAAAAATCATTGACAAATACCTACGGCAGTTCTTATTTTCTTTGTTTATCGTATTCTTAGAAATGAACATTCTAAGGAGTGGAGAAGTCAGGAATATTAAAATAGATTATTTTCCAGACATTCTTTTTCCAACTTCTCATGTCCTTGCCCATATCGTATCGATTAATAACTATTTTGTTCGACCTGCAGAGTAAATATCCATACAAAATTCATTGTGTTTACTCTAAGGGTGGTTTTTACATTTTTGACACAAATTATATTATATTTATATTGTAGTTGGGGTGTGACTGATGAGAATTAAATTAGGTTGTTAAATGTTTTTAATTTCGTATTTTTATTTAAAAAAATGTGTAAAAAAATAACTACAGACCAGAATATACCGGGTGCTCACGCGACTAGCAAGCCTATTATGTCCTTGAGAAAGGTTGTGCGATTTTGAAATTTTGGTCGAATGTATTGTTGAATAGAATGCAGATTTATGCTGTTTCAATTTAATCCGAAGTGCTCTCAACTTTGTCATTTTAAACGGAACACCCTATATATCTTTCTAGAAATCAATTCTGCAGGAAATTCCAGGCAAATACATGTACCATATGTTATACCTATCTAAATTAGTTTTTGAGAAAATTTCATTCGAAAATGTCATGTTAACTGCCATTTTTACCGATTTGTTAAAAAACAAAATGATGGTAGAAAAGGACTAATGCGATTTTTACAAATATTTGATAAATTTTATATTATTTTACTGTAAAAATACAATTTTCGGTTTTACCGGAAGTGTCACATAAATTGACATTCGGCAATAAAGAACTTCCTAATTCAAACAGAAACCATTACCTTAAGCCCTAGATTTAAACTTAACACTTATTTCTCCATCTTTTTTATTAATTATATTTCATCTCTCCTATTAGTTTTTAAGTTATTATTAGTGAAACGTTAAAAGTATATTTCTTTCGCTATTTTCGAGGCATCCTAACATTTTACTATTAATATCTTACAACCTATTAGGTTTAACGATAGGATATAATAAACAATAAAGACTGAGAAATAACTATTTAGTTTAAATTGAGGGCTTGGCATAGTATTCAATTTGAAATATTGAAGTTCTTTACTGCCCAAAGTCATTTTCTGTGGCACTTCTGGTTAAATCGGATGTTTCACATAAAATTTAAAACATCGAAATCTGCATTCTATCCAACTATATATTCGCCAAAATTTCAAAATCCTGTACCACTTCACAAGAAAATGACAGGCTAGTAATTTCGTAAGAGTTGTAGCATATTTTCAGTTAAATATGGTTATGGTGCATATGGTGCATATTATCGATACATTTTCAATATATTTTAAGCGTAGGGGGTTGTCCCGGCACTGAATGTCACCGTCCTATCATTAATAAACATGAGTAAACAATGGTTTTTACCTGAAGACCTTTTTGCCCTTTAAATTTTTTTAAGTTTGGAATTTTATTTATAGTCACTTAAAAACTTCCCCTCCAGTAAAAAATATGTTAATTCAACATTGATGTAATTCAAATGTAAATATTTTTTCTCAAACGTATTTAATGTTGCATATTCTCCCCTTTTTCAAGCATTTTTGTGCATATTTTATTGTTAAATATAATCCAGTCCCTAATAATGACATTTAAAATTAAAATCTAAGGTGGCCAAACCTTTCCTTTTTTAGCGAAACTATAAGGAATACGGGGGAGGCGTAAAGGGGAGCGAGGAGTGTCATGAGAGTCTAAACTTGTTTCCACAGTATTGCATCCAAAAACGCGCAACGTTGACATTAGCAGAGGCATTCGTTACTTTTTAACGGTCAAATGTAAGATCCGATAAAAAAAAACTTCATAAAAGCCAGCGGCGTACTTTTTTCACAATAATATTGGCTGTGGTGCCTACTAAGTCGCCACGGGACCAAATAATACTAATCTAGACAAAGCTTTACAATTATTATTAAATTAAATAAGTGTCCCATATTTTATTCAAATCGGTTTAAGGGTTTCTAAGATATTTAACAAATAGCTACTTTTTTGAAACATGTAACGCCCTGTACCTTAGATTGGAAGCAAGTTAATAAAGACTTTTATCATAAAAAGACATAAGAAAGCACCCCTTTAAGTTTCGTACCGTAGTTAGAAGAGACTGGGTGTTTTGGGACCCAAAAAATATATATATAAATTGTTTTGCTTTAGCCCCGCTACTCACAAGTCAGGTCTGCAGTTCCGTGTTGGAGTATAATAGGACAAGCATGTAAGAAGTTTCCAGTGACACTATGCATTAAAACGTAAAAAAATAAAAACAGATGTGAAAACCAAAAGTTATATAATACAATTAAATACAAATAAATTCAATTAAATACAATTTAATATTATTTATGTCAATTACTGATGAGGCGCAGCGAGTTTTAAATTTTCATAACTGTCCAGGGTACCTGCATTTCACGGGGGTAGGGGACACTGGCGTAGAGGCGCAAAGAGCTGCGATCTGTGGACAAAAACTTAATTTCCGTTTTTTTAGCATAGCTCCTATTTTTAGTAAAAATTATATAAAGTGACAAAATAATCATATTCTATTACCATAGATTTGTATATCCACACATCAATGAAATTTATCGCTTTAAAGTAATTGCAGGTAGTATATTAACAGTTTTATCGTTTGAAACTAGGGCTGGCAAAAACCGAAAAAAGCAAAACCGGTTTCGGTTAAAACCGGTAATCCGAATACTTAAAAACCGGTTTTCAATACAGACTTTCTAAACCAAAAACAATGATTTTAAAAAGTTTATATAAAAGTAGCTCATTTTTGTACGTAAATTAAAATTCTAAACAAAAAAACTTTCCCATTTGAAAAAACAAAGTTAATATAAATATGACCTTAACATTGTAGTCAAAGTTATAAACTAATGATACCATTAAATTTGCCGCTTTATTTCAAACAAGTCTTACTTGAAATATTTTCCCAGATAATGCGCCGTTTTTGGTTATTTGCCTGTCTAAGGTTAAATGAAGCACCCTGTATATAATCTGTCAACCAATATCCGATTTTACAAAATGAACGGTATTTTTCTTTTAAATATATAAACCGCAATCAACCAAGAACCGATTAATTGATATTCGAAGAACCGGTTCTCGGTTTTGGCCCGATTATCCAAAAAACCGGTATTTGAAAACCGATTATCCAAAAAACCGGTATTCGAAAACCGGTTTTCAAAACCGGTTTTTAAACTACCGGTTTTTGGCTTTAGCCAAAACCGCAGTTAACCGAAAACCGATCAACCGGATAACCGGTTTCGGTTGCCAGCCCTATTTGAAACTTTGCCTAAATTGCAAGAATTTTTACAAAAAAGTGTTTTAATTAGTCCTATTTAATGAGGGCAATAAATACATGTACACGTATCTAATTATTTAATGTCCATCAATTTATTTTTATTGTTAAAAGAAAATCGTGCTAACTTTTATTTATGTTTTTGAAACAAAATAAGTATGAAAAAAGATATTTGCAATTTTTTGCTATTTCGTAGCAAATTTAATGTGGATAAAGTCTATTATACTTAGAGTTGCAATTATTTGCAACACTATTTAAAACGTATTGTTTTTACTTTGAAGGAATTACCCACGGTAACCGTTTTAAAACCTTGAGTTTCGGCAATAGGACAAGAAAAAAAGTTGTAATAGAGCTAATTATAAATACATTTAACATCCAATATCCTAATGATCCAAAAGTAATTAGGAGAAATGGTTAATTATAAAATTATTTCCAGTTTTTTTTAATGGTAAGTATAGATACTACTCGAAGTCCAATTATAAATTTGCACCCTCTTAATTTTTGTTTTAAAGTTGACAAAAATATCCGTTTATTAAGGTTAATTCTGTAGTTTCCGAATCAGATATCAAACTTTTGTTACTTCTAAGATATGCAGGCCAAAAAGTATATTTTTAAATACAACACCCTATATATTATATTACCAATATAAAAGATCGTTCAAAGAGCTTTACAAACATACCACATTTCATATGTCTATCTGTATTAGTTTTGGATATATTAATTTTGTCCAACAATTTCATAAGCTTGCTGCATTGTGAGGCGTAAATAGGGAGGGGAGGGGGCAATATCCCCCGAAAGGTTTCAAAATGTTTTAAGGATTTTTAGAAATGAGGTTGTGAAATACAGTTGTGCATACCTTTTTATTGGGTTTTTGTAGTAATTTATACACAATATAAGAGGACTTTCCTTTTCAAAATATTTTTGGCCGATTGTCGAATTTGGCATACAAAACGAGGTGGATACATACTTCATCGCATTACCCCGCCCCTCCAGGAAATCAAATTATCTACGCCAGCACTTTTTCGTAAAGTTTATAATTAAAAAGTTTCCTATTTGATAAGAACTTGCGAAGACACGCTTATTTAAGCGTCGTTTTGTATGTTAAAATTCAAAATGGGCTAAACAACTTTTTGGAGAGGAAAACAGAGGTCTTCAGCTTAAAAATACTTACTTACTCACTAAATTCTTGCCAAGACGTGTTCTACTGCGCCAAAAAGAAAAAAGGTCTTTAACCCTTAAACGTTAATTCTTAATTATACCGTTTTTTTCTTAAAAAACCCTCGTCTTACACTCACACGTTTTATTTCTTTGGGTGCATTGGCTCCCGTGCACCAAAGTACTCTCACCGCCCCTCACCAGGTATCCATCATTAAAAAAATAACTGCGTAAATCAGGTAATGAGGTGATGTCATTTTTGCTGCAATTCTTTTTATACAGATATAACGAAACCATATAAATAAATAATTAATATTTTAGAGCGCACGACACTGCTAATTTCAACATAACAAGTATACAAAAATGTACTTACCAAATTTTAAACATATCTTTTACAAATAAGATAAACTGAGTTTAATGTTCATTTAAAACTAACCTTAACAATGAGATTCTTATAATCCAATTTTAACAATAAGAAAACACACTTTGTCGTTTAGATAAGATAATACTTTGGTTTTGGTTTAACTAGGTATTTCATTAACTGGTAAATACCCGCAGAATAATGCTGTAAATTTTAATTATTTGTAATTTTAATTTTTACAATGCTAAACCTATTTTAGTAAAATTATATTATGTTATTTAAATGAAAACGAAAATGACGATAAGATCAGCTGTTTACAAATAATTGGCTTTAAGCCAGCTAGACTTGTGTTTTATTTATTGTGTATGTATTACGTACAGTGTAAATAAAATAAATATACAGAGTGTCTCTCAAAAGTTCCGGAAAAATGCGGCCACAAATTCTTGCGTACTACTGACACAAGTCGTCTACTATGAACTTTCTGAGGATGAAGATAACTCGCGCTGGCCAAACGTCAAGGAAACAAATTCTACGTCGAGGGCCGAATGGCCCAAAAACATAAGTTAATTTTTTAAAGATTTTTCCAAATAATGTTGGTTATATTTGGTGTATTGACACATGACTGTTAGCGAGGAGGGGTTTTAAGGTACCATGCACACAGAACAAAATATGTATTTGAATGACTATACACATTCAACGTAATCAAAAGGTTCATAGACAAGTAAAGCAATAACAACGTGGACTTACAATGCTAAACCTATTTCAGTAAAATTATATTATGCTATTTAAATGAAAGCGAAAATGACGATAAGATCAGCTGTTTACAAATAATTGGCTTTAAGCCAGCCAGACTTGTGTTTTATTTATTGTGTATGTATTACGTACAGTGTAAATAAAATAAATATACAGAGTGTCTCTTAAAAGTTCCGGAAAAATGCGGCCAAATTCTTGCGTACTACTGACACAAGTCGTCTACTATGAACTTTCTGAGCTGATGCCGATCACTCGCGCTGGCGAAACGTCAAGGAAACAAATTCTACGTTGAGGGCCAAATGGCCCAAAAAACATAAGTTGATTTTTTAAAGATTTTTTTCTAAGTAATGTTGTTTACATTTGATGTATTGTCACATGACTGTTAGCGGGGAGGGCTTTTAAGGTACCTTGCACACAGAACAAAATATGTATTTAAATGACTATACACGTTCAACGTAATCAAAAGGTTCATAGGCAAGTGAAGCAATAACAACGTGGACCGATGCATATTCTCAAGTAAAAATAGCCAATGAAAGATTTATCAACAAAAATATTTAATTTAACTTAAAAGTTTTTTTTTATACACCTTTTAAAATATTATAAATAACATATACCTACATGGTGTTTTGTACAGAACCGAACGAATGGGGGCAATTCCGTCCCCCCTAGAAGTGGTGTAAATAGATTTTTTCGGCGGAAACGGGGCTGTAAATAGGTTTTTCGGCGAAAACGGGGCGCATTTAAACATTTCACTATAGGATTCGGAACCCGTCTTACTCCTGATTGGTCAAGTTCATTATGGCGCCACATTTATCGAAATGCGCGGTGCCGAAAGCCGTAGTACAATGTGCGAGCGGTGCTGAAATTTAGAGTTGATTGTTGGAATACTGCGTATGATGCATTTTGTTTTTTATTCTTTTTATTCCTAATTTAGCTTTTCTATGTAAACAAATATAGTAATATTTAGAGCTTATATTCAGCTATTAATTAAAATTTATTATTAATTATTGTATTACCTACTTTAGAATGGAGGAGTTAATTAAAGTTGATAATTTTCTTTATCGGGCTAAGTTCAAAAAGAAGAGGAGGTAACTCGGTGGCTTCGTATTTACGAAGAAAATTGACCAATCAGGAGTAAGACGGGTGCCGAATCCTATAGTGGAATGTTAAAATGCAAACGGGGCTGTAAATACAGTAATATTGTTCTTTCGTTGCCGTTTCCCCCTCCCCCAGGAGACAAATATATGGTAAAAGATTTTTTTCTTTCACAGCCCCCTAAAAAACATTTCTGCGTACAGACCTAGTTCCGAATTAGAGATATTCCTGTTTTGTTTTTTTTTGTGAACATCACTATTGCGGTAAAAAAATTCGAAGGCCTATTCACGAGCTAATTCTATGGGTTTTTTTATAAACATTGGTTCAAAACTACATTGTTTTCCAAATACAAGGTGTTAAACTATAAAAGAAATATATATTTTTATTAATATCTTAAATATCCAATCCGATATTAATAAAATTTGGCAGTATTATTTGCTGCATTACGGAAAAAATTTCGAGCTCCATCTGAACGAATATTTTTGACAAAATATATTATGCAGCTGACTTGGTTCTTTTTATTTAAGCAAGCAAAAATATAGTATCTTGTCTCCAGATTTTTTATTGCATTTTGCTTACATTCTAAAAAATTAAATCTACTAAATTGCATATCCCTGGGCTTTCCAAGACTCATAGGAAACTTTTAAAACCAGTAAACTTACTAAAATTCGTTAGTTTAGATGTAACTTTTATTTAATTAAGTGTAGGGTTTTGTATTAAAAATTAATAAGTGATATAAAAAATAATAAAAATATTACTTAAATTTTCAAGGATTTTTAACAAACTAAGTAAGATAAAAAAATACCCAGAGGCTGTATTTTTCATTACCTAATTTAGAGAAAATATAAAAATTGTATACTGGTGGTGTACTTTTTTGTTGTTGTTGTCGTGTTTATTCATTGCGTCAATACTTGAAGTAGCACTGCCATAATTTCTTAAAGTCGGATAAAAACTATTTAGGTTATTTATTTAAAAAAGTTTAACAGTCTGTTTCTTGAAAATAATGCATTTCCGGGCCCATGTTTATATGAACTTTTGTATCAGGGGCGTAGCTGCCGCCGTATTAGCCGTGTCCATGATACGGGACCTCCGGGCTACAGGGCCCCTTAAACGTGTGTAAGCAAAAAATTTGGTGCTGGAAAACTGTCGGGTTACTTGCAAAACTGGGCTTTCTTTTTGTAATAAAAAAATTGTTTTTTAGCATATTAACTAATTGTGATACGGGGCGCCTCCAAGGCACGCTACGCCACTGTTTTGTATTATCTTATTAATAAGTCCCTAATTTTTAAACCGCAATTAGAAAACACTTTGTAGAAACAGTGGCGTAGCTAGGTAAGCAAAGGGCCCCAAGCCACATTAAAATTTTCGACGTAATATAAAAAAATAAGAAAAAGGTCTTTACCTCCCTAAAGTATAGGAGGTAGCAACGTTTTCAAAAATAATCTTAGGTCAGCTGATTTTTGATATGTTGTTCTCCTTCCTCTTCTGGATAGACCCTGGGCTGTCTGGCTGGCGAAAGTGGTTGCGTTTATTAGTTCGCATCGTACCTGTACAGGTAATAATCCAAGGTTTTAAAAACATTTTAAGAAACATTATTTTCAATTTCTTGTGTTTACATAGGTTTACCAAATATATTTTTTTATTGCCAGACACATTTATCATTGCTAATTATACAATCGTCCCTCTTCTAATTTCTGAACCGTTCGGTATATTATGATGAAACTTGGAACGATAATATATGACCAAGGTCTGAATGTTTGGACATATCAGTGACAGCTCTGAATGTCAAGGATACAGCAGGGCGCCAACGCAACCGCTACCGCCAGCCAGACAGCCGAGGATCTACCCGAAAGAGGAGGGAGAACAACGTATCAAAAAAATTAGCTAAAAACCTAAAATTCTTGTTTTCCCGGTGTTGCTACGTCCCGGATTATTAAAACAAAACACATTAAGTTCGGCAGCAAAGGCCCTGGGACAAAAAAAAAAGAAAGACCCTACGACACATTTTTAAATAATCGTTTTTACCCAATTCGACATGTTGCAACCAAAAAAAATGCCTTACCTCTTTAAAATTCTGGTTTACTTGGAATTGTTTATGATGTGAGAGAAATTTTTACTACTCCATTTTATACTTTGTAAGTCAGAGTCCGAGGGGCCACCTAAGCTTGGGGGCCCCGGGGCACTGCCCTGCCTAGTAGTAGAAATGCCACTGTGAATAAATGTCAAAAAAATAATACATTGCAGGCAGCAGGATTCCTTCCCCAAACACCTCTACGAAAAAGAAGTTGACAAAGCGGGAAGTTTGAACTCTTACTGATGGACTTCAATTAAAATTATTTTACACACAAATATTTACCAGAGCTTTCATTGATGTTAAATCTTTAAGCGAAAGAATTTACAACTTAATAATTAAAAACTGTTGTGTAAACGGTTGTTCTAATAATACAATAAACTGTATATGGCACTGAACAACATGGCCGAAAAATGGGAGATGTGACGTCATCAAAAGTCAAAGCAATGTGGCCGAATGTCGCGACCGTTTGTGGCACTTTGTGGTTAATTTTTACAATTATTACTTCCATTATCCAGTCCAGTAGGGGTATGCAGTTAAGTAAATTTTATTATTTTCAAAAGTTATCAGGATAGAAGAAAATAAGGGCTTAAAAGCTGTATATTTACTTGCCAATTTTAAATAAAATAAAAACTTGCTTAAAAGTCAGTGGCGTATATTTTTTGTCAAAAATCTTTGTTTAGGTAACCCTGGAAAGGCCACTGGGCTTAATTAAACCTTTTTATATATAAATAGCTTTTTTGCCGAATTTAAAAACCAATAAATGTTTTTTTATGCCCGGTTTTTTCTGCAGTACATCTGGCAACCCTAATAACACCTATGTTTAAACCTAAATTTTTTTCATACCTTGTTAACGCCAAGCTACACAAATGTCCAGTCACAATACGTTGTGCCTATAAAAACTAAAAATAATAGTAAACAATTAAATTACACTGAACGAAACCACACTGCCTTTATTTCCTAAATATTTAGAACAGATTTTATCGTAATTACAAATCACTTTAAAATGTATGTTTAACTAAAGGCGGTACTAAAACTCAATACATCATGTACCAACTTCCGGTTAACCTATTATATATTTAAATTGATTTGTCTGTAGCTATCTAGGTAAAATAAAATATGTTATGATATTATTTAAACTATTTTAATCGACCCGTGATATGCATATAAAAACGGATGTATAAAGACTGTAATAAAAGTTTGAAATATACTTAGTTTTTTTTGAATTGATAGTGAATCTTTTTAAACTGAAGACCTGCAACTCTTTCATAAGTAGGGGAGGTCCGGAAAGCCCTTTGCAAATTTAAATATTCTGAAATGTCAGTAACACATGCCTCTATTAAATAAGGCGTTAATTGCTTATATCTATTGTTTTTATTAGGGTTTAATTAATTTTTTCCACGACCGTTAAAAAAAATGATGTTTTTATAAATCGTTAACATGATGTTAAAGTACTCCATTCTAGTACACTACACAAAAGTGTTAAAAAAGTTACTTTTTTAACACTTTGAAGTTTTTTTTAACACTTTGAATTAGTATTTTGTTTTTGTTTGTATCTTTGGACAATCCATGAAGGCTGAAAGCCTAAATACTAACCTACCGTGGATGTCTTAAGCAGGGTAAGAGGAAGTTTGTTAACACGGGACTTAAAAACTTGAAGATTTGGGGGAAAGGAAAGACCTCCGTTGGCAGTAGGTTTCACAGTCTAGAAACTCTAGGGATAAAAGAACGAACGAAATGGGGAGTTCGGGGCCTGTCCAATTGAACCGTATACTGATGCATACGCGCGGCATCATGAGTTTCTCTGTTGGGAGCTGCAAGAGGAGGAACTATACTGGATAATTCGTCGGAGCAGAAGCCGTAAAAGTATCTATAGAAGAGCAATAGATCTCCCACAGCTCGATGATGGGCAAGAGAAGGAAGTCTTTGAGTAAGTAAAGGATCATTAATAAGACGAACAGCCCTTCTTTGAATGACATCAAGAATGTTGAGGGTTGTAGGGGATGCCATTCCCCAGACATGATAACAATATTCCAGAGAGGGTCGAATTTGGTATAAATACAAAGTGTATAAATTGGAAAGAGAAAAATACTTTTGGCTCGAAAAAGGAATCCAAGCTTTTTGAAGCCGCGGTGGCTATAGATAAAATGTGTTTATGCCAGTTAAGGTTATTCTCAAATGTGACGCCCACAAGGTTAAATGTGTCCCCGCTCTGCAAAACCTGGCCACTCATAAGCAAAGGATGAGTGTTTGATGATTTTTTTCGCGACAAGGAACATGACTGTGTTTTGGAAGCATTAAATTGAACGAAATTTTTGGCGCCCCTATCCAATATCAAATTGAGATCCTGTGAAAGAGATATCTGCATGCTTTCCAAGTCGGGTTGAGAGATTGGTTTGGGAACCTGAAAAGTGGAGTGAAGGGTAATATCGTCAGCCGTCTATGAATGGGATTGGTTGTGGAAGAAAGAAGATCGTTGATGTTATGATTGATGATGTTAACGCCTACTGCAATAAACCTAAATATCAATTTATACAAACTGTAAACGCGACATCAACTTAACCAAACGGTCAAGTTACCTTTGATTTCGTTATTATTTCTTTTAGTTCATGTCACATCACTAGTTTTAAAATTTGACTGTGTGCATATAAATTTAATAGAAATTATTGAAAATGAATAGTAATAATTAATTTGGATAACTAAGAAATTTATACTGTTTTAGTATTATTTAGTAATATATTATATTTAGTAATATTTCTATAAAAAGTAAGTACATACAATTTTCTAAAATTAAATAAGAAATTCATAGTTATGAATAGTATAATTCTCTCTTAAAAAATAAGGAGGCTATAATTTTTTGTTGCAATATAATGGCTGTGCTGCAAAAATTAAAATTAATAAGTTTAGATAAATAAAACATGTATAAAATGGATCCTCACTTTTAAAAACTTGTATTTAATTTTTATTGAAGTCGGGCAACCGCTTTTTTTTAGATCTTTCTAAAAAACATTTAATTTACTGGCATTGCCAACAATTTTGAATGGCAAGGCATTGGCAAAAGGTATCAAAAGACACGAAAGTGGGCAATTGGCCGTTATTGGGCCACGTGTTGCAGATAATGTGATGGCATCCATCATTAATAAGTCATGATGAAAAATGCGTTTAGGATGATGGCATTCAGCATTAATAAGTTATTGGCAAAAAGATAACAAAAAGACAGGAAAGTGGGCAATTGGCCGTTATTGGGCCACCTGTTGCAGATACTGTGATGGCAACCATCATTAATAAGTTATGACGAAAAATGCGTTTAGGATAATGACATTTATCATTAAATAAGTATTGCAAGTTTTATAAGTTGAATGTCCCAAAAGTTAAATAACATATTTAGAATTTGTAATCGAAAAAAATGAGAAAAAAGGCCGAAAAATTTTATCATTAAACAAATTACATTATATAAATTTTTATACAGTAACAAAAAACCATAAAAAATAAAGGTAGCTATGTAATAAAATTAAAAAAAAGATAATAAATCAAAAGAAAACACTTTAAAATAGTAAGTATTCAAGGGACAGTTACACTCAATTTTCATAAATATTTTAAAGGAGTTAAATGTCAAAAAGAAAAACTATTAAAAATATATAATATTTTTTATTAACACGTCTTTAAAACTTTTAATAAGGCAACTTCCTGATTTCATACTATTTTTTAAAGTAACTACAGACTTTAAAGGTTTTAAATACAATGTTTACAGCTCCTTACAGTCTACTTAAATAACTCGCCTTCTCGACTAGCCATCACCAATTAATAACACAACACACACTAATTAGGTAATAAATACACTTAATTCATGTCTATTAAAAACTATTTTCTTTAAAAAGAAACTAAAAAGCTAAAAAACTACCTAAAAAACAATTGCACAAAGCGTTCAAACAAAAGCATTTTTTTTCATCTGTCAAAATAGTCAAATCGTATTTCGGCTAAGCGGGGAATTTGAATTTGTCACCTTTGGTCGAAATTAACCTAGCTAATTTTACCATAATTTTATTTTTATTCTCTCACAAATACATAATAAACATTTTGTTTGACCTAATTTTTATTTGCATCATTTGTAACAATAAAATGTTATAAAAAGGCCATTTTCTTTAAATTATGTAAAAAAACATAAAATAATGTTGTTTAGCTGCCATTATAAATAAAACAGATCAAAAATATTACTTTAATGTTAGTTAAATACCAATGTTAAAAATATGGTTTGAAAAGTTTGAATACGTGTTGAAGGTTTGCCTTCAAAACTCCAATATTTATTTGCCTGCAACAAAAGGCATGCTTTATTTAATCAGGATTGGTATGCCGCCATTTTTGTATGCTTGCCGGCAATTCGCCTGCATGTAAAATTTATTGGCAACTAAGTGTTTATTTAGGGTTGACTATTTAATGCGTATTAGATGTTGACATAATATTGCCACGAATTGCCAATGCTTTACCATCAATGCTAATAATATGAAAAATGTATATTGCCGGCAAATGCACTTTAGACCTATTATTTTTACTAAACTAATCATTTTTGTTATTAATAATTAATAATCTATATCTAATAATTAAATACAAAAATGACGTTTCCAAACTTTTTGACCACTCATGTATAAGAGTTTAGTTTGGAAATAAAGAAAAGAAATATAAATTAAATAAGAATGTTAAGAAAAACTATTTAGTTGACTTTTTCTAATTGGAAATTGAAATGTGTATTGTTTTACCATTAAAATCTATCAAGGAGCTTTAAAAATATATTTGATATGTCTATTGACGTTCAATGAAAGCTTTAACCAGGTGTACATCTAAAAATGAAGCAAAAACTGTACTTAGCATTTCTTTATAAAAAATGCGGTTTGCATCTTAACGTGTGAGTAGGGATATAACGATATATCGATTATTTTCAAATATCGATATATCGGAACTCCATCGTAAAATTTATCATTTAATAATGTTATTACCCAAAACGATATTTATCTATATAAATTTGACATTCCTACATGTGACCCAAATGTTTAATTGCTTTTGACGTTACCATGTTGATGGCTTAAAAAAGCAATTCTTTCTAAATAACTCAGAGTCGTATTTTTTATGATAAGAAAGTTAGCAATAGTGCCTACCTAACTTTGAACACCTAGTATATTATTTTTGATGGTTTTTAGATCACGAACAATTTTTTAAATATAATAATTAAAGAACCCCGCACTAACCTTATGGATTTTCGGGTCCCTGTCGAATTGAAAATTCAGTATGTTGTGCTTCTCGACCATATCTGATCTACAAAGTTATCATAGGCCGAACGTAATCCTTTGTTTAGTATATTTTTAAAAAATATACAGGGTGTCCCATTTTTTTATGAAAACTGTGGGATATCTCAGTTCTTAATAAAGATAAAACCTTGCGGTTTTTCGGTCCAAAATTACTTGTAGTGGAAACAAAACATGTCAGAAACAAAGCTGTCATAGCCCTCTTGATTTTTTGAGCTACAGGGCGATATTAGAAATATTGCATTTCCAGGTACCCCTTGAATCTCAGTTAACTCACAACTTACCAAAAAAGTAAAAACGGATTCCTATATAACTTTTAACGTAGAATACACTGGCGTGCACAGTATTATTTTAAATATTATTGATTTTAAAATGATTGACCAATGTTGTTTTTATAAAACACCCCGTGTATAAAAATCGGTCAATTTAATTGATTTAATACTTCCCAGTATCCTTTTAGGATTTATATGCCTCCACATTCGGGTTAGTGATCCATAAAATCACTATATTCACTCGTCAAAGTTAATTCCAAGCCTTTACTTTAGTTTAACCTTAAAATATCCGTAGCTATCTTACTGGTAAAGATGGGTCCATATTTTAATTCATTCTGAAAGCGATGTCGCCAAGGACACAAAAAATGATAAAATAAACAAACCTTTTCCGATGCACATAACCTCGGACAGAGCCTGATTACATATTTTTAGATAAATAATAAAAAATACATTGCTAAACACGTATCACCTACTTACAAAACATTCTCTTATTTCGCCTCTGTCCTACTTAAAACCGGTGGCTGTGGTACTAGAAACTCGTCGGGTTAAATATTTTTGACTGCAATAAATCATTGTTCACAAAAGGGTTCTTTACTTTATCATTTTGTGTACTTGGCGGCATCGCTTTCAGAATGAATTAAATGTGGACCCATCTTTAACCGTTTAATTGTAAGTACGGTATGGAAAATACAACAACAAACAAACTGTATATCAGTTCGCCACTTAATAGTTAGAAAACTTATTTTAAAGAGAAAAAAAATGAAGATCCTTAAATTGACCTTTTTTTATTTTTTCATTTTTTTTTTTTTATTGCAACTTTTGCTTATCCGTCTAAAATTAAATTCTAAACACCTTTTTCAATTACCTCCCAAGCAGCAAGCTGACGTCATTTTAAAGGCATTTTTGGTCATAGGATGTCATCAGATCAAAATTATAACGTCATTTTAATAACGTGTTTTTGACGTCGTTGAAGTGACGTCTTTCCGACGTCATTTTTTCTCATACTAGCTCATAAAAATCTAATGACGTCATGTTTAGAAAACCCGCCAAAAAAATTTTGTGACATTATATGATCCGTGTCAAAAACCCACCGAAATATCATATGACAGAAAAATAAGACTAATAATTTTACAAAATTGAAATAGGAAGAAACTCTACCGATAGATGGCGTAATGGACAATAAACTACTACGTTTATTCAACATGTCGCTTTTTATCGCCTACACCATACCGATCGATGAGACCAAAATAGTTTGAGACCGGTCTGCGGTTGGTGATCTCAATTAGCTTTGAAAGAAATATCTTCGGCTAGTGTAAAAATCTGCATCTCCAGGTTGGACAGTGTCCCGAGAGATGCGACCTTAGCAGTGCAAGGAAATTGCAAGAAGTAAGGAGTTTTTCCTATTTCAATTTTCAAATAAAGTATCGTATCATTTTAGCTTTCGAAAAAAAGGATATGCGTCAATTTTCGTCATCTTAAAGACGTCATTATGACGTTATTAACGGGACGTCTTTTTTCTGTGACTTAGGGAGGTCAATTTAACGTCATTTTGTCGTCATCTTATGACGTCTTTGCCAAATGTGACCAAAATGACTAAAGAGACGTCAATAAGACGTCAGCTTGCTGCTTGGGCTTTTTTAGATATCATACCATCTAACTTCACTTTTTGATATGTTAATTTAATTTTTAACACGCTTTTATTAACTTGGGTTGTATGTATCTATCAATCTGGCTATGTAACGGAATCTTTGAGCATAATTTTAACCAACTTCCAGCTATTCGATTTCTTTGAAACTTTTGCACACGTATTAAGGACCCATGACAATGCAATAATCTGCAAACAGTATCCCTTTATCTTTTTTTAATCGCCAGGAAAAAAAAATTCCATTATAATATTAATAATTATCCTCCCAACCGACGCCCGTAAGCCGAATGAAATAAATGATTTTTAGGTTACTAGATAAGCAAAAAGTGATTTTTAAAAATAATTTAACAATAAAAAAATCACATTGTGTCCCCCTCGTTGGCGGTCACTGTATATCATGGGAACTATTCATATGATCACGTTGGGCCAATGATAACTTGATCAGAAAGTCGAGAATTACAAAATGCCAAATTTTTAGTCAATTCGACTGTGACCCAAAATCCTTAAGGTCAGTGCGGGGTCCTTCGGACCTTTCTTTTAAAATTAATATTTTCGTAAGAATTAGTTCACACAATTTTGCTGAAAAATATTTTTCAATGGATTTCAGTGCTAAACATAACAAAAACAATTTTTAAAAGAAACAAATTATCTTTAAAAAGCTTAAAAAAAGCTTTTGTAAAGAAAAAAAAATTTCGCGACCGTGACAGGACTCGAACCTGCAATCTTCGGATCCGAAGTCCGACGCCTTATCCATTAGGCCACACGGTCTATATACCTTAATTCGCATACGCTTTAATTGAACAGAGTACTAGTTAAGCTAATTAAACATAGATGGCAGATACATACAACCAGAAATACATGAATGCTATATTTTGTCATAATAGAATAGCGCTTTTATTGATTTTGGTGCTGTTCTAATCAATAGACTAAGTGTGTTAAAACAATAAGCCAATAATATCTAAGGTAAAGTAGACATTTAAATAAAATACATCAAAAATCAAGAGCTGATAAACGATGCCAAATTTCTTGGGCCAAAATACGAAGATTCAACTCAATATAAATAAAGTAAATCGATTGCTAGATACAGGGTGTGAAAGGTTTTATTTTATTTTGGATATTTTTAAATATTTTTATTTACGAGTAAACATTTTCCACACAATTTTGGGAAATTTTCTAGAAACCTGCGGCAACTCCGTTTTGACGAATTTCGGTATACAGGGGTGATCATGAATCTGAAATAATCTTTTGGCGGAATAATATTCATCATCAAAGTTGAAATAGCAACTAATCCTATTTTCACTATATTTCCCCCTTTTTTTGCATACAATTCTTGATTTAAAGCTAGACTTTGGGTCAAAATTGAGTTAGACCCAAAAGATGAAAGGGTATTTAAAATTACACCTTCTGCCATACCTTAAAAGTGGTAAAACCTATAAGCAAACTGAAAAATGGCCTATGAAAATTGTGGTATATCCAAAAAAGGCATCTATTGTTATCTTAAAGGTGGCATGAACAATTTTCCTAACTATAAAGTGGTATTTACAAAATAATTTAAATATACCACTTCTAAGCTAGGCTTCATATCCATTTTTAAACACATTTTCAAAACGATAATGTGGTAAATACAGGAATGCCGGTTGTTACCACGTTTAAGCTTTGTTACACCAACATAGAGGTGTCTTGGAGGTGTCTCAGCCTGTTAGTTTTTATGCTGATTCACGTTCGGTTTGTGCAAATTTTTTCATAACGTACAAATAAACTGGTCTGGAAACTGGATTAGCAGGAAGACAAAAAGATGATATAATAAGTGCATATTACTCATTTTTTTTAGAAATGCGTGACTTTGAGAATGTAATTTTATGGGTCGATAATTGCTCCTCGCAAAATAAAAATTGGAGTCTATTTTCTTTTCTCTTATTTATGGTTAATTCTTTAGAAACAGCAACCAAACAGATTGTAATTAAATACTTTGAACCTGGGCATACGTTCATGTCTGCGGACACTTTCCATCACCAAGTGGAACTTTCTATGCGTAAAAATCCAAATCTGTATGATTTTCAAGATTTTGTTAATGTTGTTCGGAACGCAAATAATAAAAAGGTTAATGTTGTTACGGCAACTAATTTTTACGAATGGCCAGACTGCTCATCCACTTATAAACTAAAAAATACAGCCTCGAATCTACTTAAAAGATATCATTCAAATTCGAGCAAAACGAGGCGAAAAAGTGTTAACTTATAAAACAAGTTTTTCCAATGACAGCGAAGAGAAAGAGTTAAACTTTTTAAAAAGTGAATATTTTAAAAATGGAGTTTCATTTCCTTTTAACAAAAAACCAATGCGTGGAATAACTGAAGAACGAAAAAACAATATTATTCAAAATTTATCTTCGATAATTCCAGAACATCGTTTAGTGTTCTGGAAAACTCTACCAGTTAACAACGAAGCACATAATCTAATTACAGAAATAGATGACTGAAACAATTATTCTGTTTTCCTATATTTAAAATATATCCAAAATTTAGATTACTCTCACTTATTTTTGTATTTCCGAAAGTTTAAAACCGTATTTAGTATAAGATTTTCTACAATTTGTTCTAATTTATGTTGTAAGTAATATATTATTCTTAAAATCCCAATATATTTTATAACTTCTTTTTGTACCATAACAGATTTATACCCGTTTCCACCAACATTTTAGGGGTTCCCTACCGCTAGATAAAGAGTAACTAACGGTAACCTAATGTAAGTTATTCTCTACCTAGAGTTAGGGAATTCCCAAAAAGTCGGTGGAAACGGGCATTAGTCAGGCAACAAGGACAGAAACGTCACATGAATACTGATCTTAAAAGTGGTATCAGCCATATTTTTGGTCTGATAGTAGTACCACTTAAATAAATACCTTAGTAATTTAAGTTATGCATTTTCTGAAGAGTACCATGCAACACTAAAATTACTAAATGGTTTTAAATAGTTGGAAATTTAGATTAACTTCAAAAGCGATTTTCTCAATTTTAACATTTCTTGCGATACCACCTTTAAGCTTAGCGCGGCGTTTAAATTTCAAGTTTAATGATGGATATCTCGAGAACAAAACAATTCCGCCAAAAATTCTTTCAGATTCGTGATTAGCGTCCCAAAAACCCCGTATACCAAAATTTGTCACAATCGGAGTTGCCGTAGGTTTCGAGAAAACTAGACAATTTGATATTGGGTCTTTTTTAATAATAAAATAATAGGAAAAATATTTAAAATAAAATTGAAATTTTGTCAGCCTATATACCATAAACAGTAAATTTTTTGACTAAGGTCAATTCCATTATATATTTATCGTTATTTTATTTTAACATAATAAAATTGTGATATAGCATTTGGAAGCAACGGCCCTGGGCAAAAAATGAAAAAGGACCCCAACTACACTATTTTAAATGGTTTGAACCCAATTTGACGGGCTCCAAAAATACATCTCTTTTAAATTTTAGTTTACTTATATTCCACATATGGAACACATTTTTACTACTCCAACTTTATTGTAAGTCAGAGTCCAAAGGGGCCCCTGAGCCCGGGAGCATCGCGACACTACCCCCTCCCCTAGCGCCACTGCAGGGGATTCAAATGTGAAATTAATTTTGGCTTGTTCAGTTTTACCTAAGATTTATATTTTTTAAACTCACCCAACTATAATAACTCGGAAGTAACTGGTTTAAATATATTTTTTAAATAAACAGTTATTGTCCACCACAAAAGGCAATTTAGGTACGTAGACAGAAAAGTACCTATACCTTGCATTATGGGACCTTACGGTATTCATAAAAGATAAAAGGATATTATAAATAATTATATAGGACTGAAATTTATATCAAAAATTCCAGGTCAAAATGTACTTCTTATCTCGTAGAAGGCATTACTCCATTACTGAGACCCTTATAGTGGTACTTTATAGGCAGTGGTTATTTCTATATTGTCCGTGGTGACACTACCGCTCTGGCTAAAAGGTGCCTTGAAATCATATCTTGAAATGCAATAACCGTGAGTTTGAATGTGCTAGACAATAACCGTGAGTTGGAGTACGTTGGTGAACTAGTGGAAAAATATGGTAAACTTCTCATCTGTAAAATGAGGCCCACGTTTTAACATAATATGATGGGCCCCCGATCTTATTAAAGTATACAAGATCGGGGGCCCATCTTTCTAGTTCCTAGTGCCTAGGGCGTCGCAGCGTCGTTCCAGGGGCGTCTCGTGTTGATGCGACTACTTCGAGTCAAGTCACAACAAATAGGAAAAGAAATAGGAATTCTTTCTAGTCGACTAAACCAATGACACTTAAAGGAGGAAGAAAACAGCAAATAGGATTATCCTGTTCCTTCAATACGACAAGGACACTCTGTTTGAATTTTAGAGTTTAGAAATCTTTGTGCTATATCAGTATATTAACAACAATAACATAGCATTAAAAGTCTTATTACCATTTGCAACTTTCATTCGTACTTGTGTCAGACAGGCTTTGCTTCAGTCACTGTAACAGAGAAAATCGCTGATTATAAAAAGACTAGCACAACTCAAAAAAAAAAATATGAGAAAAAGCCAATTGATTTGCCCAGTTACGCGAGTAACATTCCGATATATTTTTTATTTTTAGTTTTTTTATCTTCGGACAAACCACGAAGGCTAAAAGCCGAAATACTAATGTACCGTGGGTGTCTTAAGCAAGGTAAGAGGGAGTTTGTTGACACGGGACTTAAATACTTGAAGATTTGGGGGGGAAGGAAAAGACCTCCGCGGGCAGCAAGTTCCACAATCTAGAAACTCTAGGGATAAAAGAACGAACAAAGTGGAAAGTTCGGGGCCTGTCCAGTTGGACCGTATAGGGATGCATACGCGCGGAACCACAAGTTTCTCTGTTGGGAACCGTAAGTGGAGGAACTGTACTGGACAATTCTTCAGAGTAGAAGCCATGGAAGTACCTATAAAAAGCGATAAATCCCCACAGCCCGACGATCGGCAAGAGAGGGAAGCCTTTCTGTAAGTGAAGGATCATTAATGAGACGAATAGCTCTTCTTTGAATAGAATCAAGAATGTTTAGGGTTGTGGGGGATGCCATGCCCCAGATATGAGAACAATATTCCAAGGGAGGTCGAATATGGGACACATATAAAGTGTATAAATAAGAAGGGGAAAAATACTTTTTGGCTCGAAAGAAAAATCCAAGCTTTTTGAAGCTGCCGTGACTATAGATACAATGTGTTTATGCCAGTTAAGGTTACTTTTAAATGTGACGCCCACAAGACTGAAGGCGTCCGTGCTCTAAAACTTGGTTGCTCATAAGTAGAGGATGACTATTTGGTGACTCTTTTCGCGACAAGGAACATGATTGTGTTTTGGACGAGATTTTTGGCGCCCCAATCCAATATTAAATTAAGATCCTGCGAAAGAGATATCTGCATCGCTCTGCGTTTGTTTTCCAAGTCAGGTTTAGTGATGGGTTTAGGAACCTGAAAACTGGAGTGAAGGGTACTATCGTCGGCGAAACTATGAATGGAATTAGATGTGGACGAGAGAAGGTCGTTGATGTGAAGAAGAAACAATGTTGGTGCCAGAACTGAGCCCTGAGGGACTCCAGCATTTACTTGGTGAAAGCTTGAAGAATGGCCGTCCACAATAACTGATATAAGACGATCAGATAGATAACTAGAGAGCCAAGTACAGAGTTTAGTTGAAAGACCATAGGAGGGAAGTTTATTATTAAGAAGTGCGGCATTCCAGACCTGGTCAAAAGCTTTGGATATATCAAGAGCAACGATCTGGGACTGACCTAGAAACTTAAGAGACTTATGCCAGCAGTGTGAAACGAAGGAAAGAAGATCTGCTGTAGATCTTCTGTGGCGAAATCCATACTGCCAATACGATATATATTAATTTGTCATCAGAATCATCTAGTAAAAACTGTTAGCTATTAGTGCGATAATAATATTGCACACAAAAATTTGTAATTTAAAATGCAATGATACGAAATACGGGTTTATGCACTTTTTGGAGTTGTCTTCTTTTATTAACCAGCGAAGTACAGTTTAAAAATAGACAAAAAAAAATAAAAGTGAAAATTTCTAAACTGAAAACTATGCTTAGAATTTTAAGCAGATCCTTTACATTAATATCACTTTAAATTTAATTGTATGCTTATGTTTGGCTTTGTTCTTACTGTCTAATCAAAGTAAGAAATTATACATAGACGCAGGTGAAATAAGATGGCAGAACGCCCTTCTCTGTTCTTGCAAGAAGATGCAAATATGAGCTGCAAGCCACAAAAATATAAAATGATTTTTAATTCTGTACAATATGGCGAATGCGCATATAATAATGTAAATTTTGCTGTATAATCATAAATGGTATTTTTTACTCGAATGGATGTAAATATTTTAGTACTTACACAAAAAATTATTCGTAACTTTAGATTTTTTTTCTTAAATTATGTTTTTGAAAATTTTTGCTTTCTTATAAGACACGGGAAAAAATGAAAAAAGGTCAGTTACAGAATAATTCCCTTTTTTTATTTAAAGAAGATACAGATAAATCTTTTATACCAAAGTTTCTTTAAAAAAATGTTTTGAATCTTTTGTCATTATACGTACACGTGGTCAAATTAAAGAGTTACTGGTATACAAAAAAAAATGTACCAAAATTCAAAATTAATAAATTAAAAGGGCTTCTCTAAATAAAATCTTAAAAAATGGGCTTTTGTCGGTCTTTTAAGTGGATATTGGATATAACCCTTAAAGTAAGACACTCGGTATATTTGTATTTATTTGCATAGGACACATTATTTTAAAGTACTATAATTTTTTTTCACTTTTAATTAAGAGTGTCATTAATACGATAAAACTGGTAATTTTGGCCCCAGGGGCTTACTATTAATTTTGCAATTACTACTTGGTCCAAAATTTAAAGGTTTATTACATTTATGGTACTTTAGATTAGAAAATAAAAACTTAAAATACATAGAGGTTAGGTGTCAAAAAGTAGCAAACAAAGTGTCATTGTACTCAAAGTGGCGTTTACTATTTAAATAAATAAACATATACCGGGTGTTTCATTTTAAATAATACAATTCAGGTCGTTTACGGTTAAACCTGAAGTAACAGACACACAACTGAATTTATGTAATATGGTACATTTAGGTGATATCCCGTACGTTTTATAGGTACACTTATGGTCAGAGGCGCACTTACATGTTTGCCGCCCGTAGGCTATTTTATTTTCGCCGCCCCTTTCTTCTTCTTTTTTCCTTCAGAAATATTTTTGAAGAGCAAAAAAAAAAAAAAAAAAGGTCCTCACTTCCATTTCTTTTAATTATAGGTATAAAATTGAATTCGAAATCCAACAAAATTATTCTTATTCATAACACATAATCTGCCGCCCCCTAAAAATGCCGCCCTAGGCTTCAGCCTACTCAGCCTTTTGGTAAAGGCGCCACTGCTTATGGTCCGAATTTTCAAAACTAAAAAAATGCTTACAAAACGTTTTATATGAACGTATTACAAACGTTTGTTTAGAACCTACATGTAACGTTTTTATTGACCGTATTCTGAACATAAATAAATAATGAAATGAAATGAATAAAAAAAGTCTTGAATAATTATTTTTGCACATTAAAAATTCTTTAATCGTACTTTTAAGTATAAGCATATGTAACCTTTTTATCAGCTTAACTATTTGTTAGGAACGTACCCAGGGAATCCTTTTAGCTAGGAACGCACCCGCAAATCTTCTGTCATTAGTGAATGACATTGCAAGTTGTAAAATTGCATTTTAGTGAATTTTTACGATTACTATTCCTTGATGTGCTTTTTCCTTTAGTATTTTGTAATGTGCTGTTTTTTCGTCTTGTTTCACTAAAATTAATTAACCCAACTAACTGATAATAATTGTGCTAGTGCTGGTTGAGTGCTTGTTATTTCTGTACTCTTAAGTGTAAATATGAACAAAAGTAATTTTAAAATTTGATACGCACCCTTATTTTTTGCCAATAACTGTATATATACATATAACTGTGTATAATGTGTGTTGTTTTAAATATAATTTAATAAATATGGTTATTTTTGTCTAATTTGAAATAAAAGTTGTATGTTATTTAAATGTTAAAAACATTCACATAAAACATAAGCCGAATTTATACAAACAAATAACATAAAAATAAAATAAGAATAACTAATGAGAAGTTCCAAATAAAGGTTATGTGTTTAATCTGTGAATTCTAAATAAATATTCTTATTTTATTTTAATGTTATTTGTCTGTATAAATTCAGCAAAATAACATACAACATTTTTAAAACGTCCCAAAAAAAAACTTTAAAACCCTGTTCCTAGAACGTTATAGGCACTATAAAAAACGTTTAGTTAATGTACAAAAAAAACGTTTTAAAACGATGTTTTTGGCGACACAAAACTTTTTAAAAAACGTTTAAAGAACATTCACGAACGTTTAAGAACGTTTATCGTACGTTACCCAAAATCTACTTTAATGTTTTATAAACGTTTATAAAACCAACCTGTATTATAAGTTATACATAGTAGGTACCAAATTGAATTTTGATATTTTAAAAGATAAAAAATACACCAGGTATTTGAAGTCCATGTTCTCGAAACTATTGAACCAATTTTGAAAAACTTAGATCTGTCGAAAAAGAATTTAAAACCCTTTAAAATAAAATATCACTTGACCCTTCGTTCAAACTTTTAAATAAAAATTGACGTATTTCAGGATGTGTATAAATAACGAAATTATAGGGGGTGGCTCGTTTTAATTGTAATGCACTGTATTTTCTCTTTATTAATAAGTATATCATTATATTTATTTTTAAAATGACAGTTATTTAAATACAGGCGTGTGTTAGTAATATGAGGTTATAGCATATAGATAACCTACATTTAGATCCGCAGTGGTAAGAACCATTTTTCAGATTTTTACGACCTCGCGCAGTAAACAACTAGATGGGTGGACGAACATGCGCTCTTAAAAGCCGTGGCAAAATACAAACACCGGCACCCCGTACCTCCCGTTCGCGGTCTGACCCCGTGACGCTCATTAGCTACCGTACTTCGAACAGAAAACCAGGACGCCGTCGACAAATTCTTTCCGATAATGCGGATAGTCTGTTTGGCGCCAGGTGCGTTTACCCTCAACTTGCTTGTGCACAAACCGGTTTTTCGCCCATGTAATGTAACTTTTGTTTCGCGCAGGTTACAACATTGGCAATCCATTGAGATTATAGTTATAGATATTATCGTTGCATGGAGACCAAGAGTAAACTTATAAGACCCGTCACTTTGAATTACTTAAAAAAAATTAAAAGCCAAAAAATTAAAAAAATAATAACAATTATTACCCATATAACATTTTTTGCCGGCCATATACATTTAATTTACTGGCATTGCTAACACTCTTTAATGGCAAGGCATTGGCAAAAGGTATCAAAAAGACACGAAAGTGGGCAATTGGCCGTTATTGGGCCACGTATTGCAGATAATATGATGGCATCCGTCATTAATAAGTTATGATGGAAAAATGCATTGAGGATAATGGGATTTATCATTAAATAGGTAGTGCAAGTTTTATAAGTTAAATATCCCAAAAGTTAAATAACATATTTAGAATCTTGTAATCGAAAAAATGAGAAAAAAGACAGGAAAACTTTATCATTATTACATTACATAATATAAATTTTTATACAGTAACAATAAACCATAAAAAACTAAAGGTATGTAATAAAATTAAAGAAATGATAGTAAATTAAAAGAAAAAACTTTAAAATAGTAAGTATTCAAGGGACACTTTTACACTCAATTTTCAGATCCAAAACATAGGGAAATATTTTAAAGGAGTTAAATGTCAAAAAAACTATTAAATAAATATAATATTTTTTATTAACACGCCTTTAAAACTTTTAATAAGGCAACTCCCTAAGTTCATATTATCTTTTTAAGTAACTTCAAACTTAAAAGGGTTTACACAAATGTTTACAGCTCCTAACAGTCTACTTGAATAACTCGCCTTCTCGACTAGCCATCACCATTAATCACACAACACACACTAATTAGGTAATGAATACACCCAATTATGTCTATTGAAAACCCCTTTTCTTTAGAAAAGAAACTAGCTAGAAAACCACGTAGAAAACTATTGCACAAAATAAACAATAAAACAAAAGTCTCATCACAAGTCAAATCTTGTATTTCGGTTAAGCGGGAAATTTGAATTTGTCACCTTCGGTCGAAAATAACCTAGCTAATTTTACCATCATTTTATTTTTATTCTCTCAAAAATACATAATAAACATTTTGTTTGACCTAATTTTTATTTGCATAATTTGTAACAATAAAATGTTATGAAAAGGCCATTTCCTTTAAAGTATGTAAAAAACATAAAATAATATTGTTTAGCTGCCATTATAAATAAAACAGATCAAAAAATTGCTCTAATGTTAGTTAAATGCCAATGTTAATAATATGGTTTAAAAAGTATAAATATGTGTTGAAGGTTTGCCTTCAAAATTCCAATATTTATTTGCCTGCAACAAAAACGCATGCTTTATGTAATCAGGATTGGTATGCCGCCATTTTTGTATGCTTGCCGGCAATTCGTCTGCATGTAAAATTTATTGGCAATTAAGTGTTTATTTAGGGTTGACTTTTTAATGCGTATTAGATGTTGGCATAATATTGCCACCAATTTCCAATGCTTTACCATCAATGCCAATATGAAAAATGTACATTGCCGGCAAATAGTGTTTACTGGGTATTAGTAGTGAAACTATAATTGTCAATGTTGTTAGTTTATTCACAAATGTCCCAGTGGATAAAACATTAAATATTGTTAGAAATAAATTAGAAAATGATGTCCATCTTGGTGAAAGAACCAAACTAAACATAAACACTATTCTTGAGCTACTTACTTTTTGTGTCAAAACAACATATTTTCAATACAACACTGATTTTTATAAACAAACTTCAGGCATGGCTATGGGTTCACCTTTATCACCTTTATTAAGTAATATTTTTATGGAAAATTTTGAGTCAAATTTTGTAGAGAATTATCAATATAAACCTTTAGTTTGGTGGAGATATATAGATGACATTTTTTCTATATACCAATATGACGAACACTGTTTGAATAATTTTTTAACACACATTAATACACAAGAACCAACTATTAGGTTTACTTTAGAAAAAGAAAACAACTCACAACTCCCTTTTCTTGACATTTTAATAAAAAAGATTTAAACAGTTTCGTAACAAAAATTTACAGAAAACCTACACATACAAATAGATACTTAAACTTCAATTCAAATCACCCCATAATGGTTAAAAAGGGAGTTGTAAAAAGTCTATTTGATAGAATTAAAGTCATTTGTTCTAATCAAAATATAAACAATGAAAAAGATTATTTAAAAGATATTTTAATTCAAAATAATTATCCTCTTGATTTTATAAATAATTGTTTTCTTGAATTTGAAAATCCAAATATAAGACAAAATCAAAATAGACCTATTACAAATTTATTTTTACCATACATTCCCGGACTATCAAATAAAATTCAACGAATAGGAAATAAATTTAATATTCGCACAATCTTTAAAACACAAAACACCATTAGATCTCAATTAACAAAAACAAAACCATACAACTTAAATGAAAATACAAAAAATGTCATTTATAAAATACCTTGCGAATGTGATAAATTTTATATAGGTGAAACTTGTAGACCATTAGCTAAACGCATAAAAGAACACAGATCATACATTAAGAACACAGAATTTCATAAATCAAAAATCTGCCAACACGCATTTGATAACAACCATAGAATAAACTGGGATGCTTCGAGCATTTTAGCAAAGGAAACCTGTTCTAAAAAACGCAAAATCAAAGAAAGTGCATATATATTATTAAATAAAGATAATTGTGTAGCATCAATTTCAGTTAATTTAAATAACACTTGGTTGCCTTTGTTCGATACTGAAGTATCTTCAGGAAAACTAAAAATCAACTAACTTATTACCTTTTTTGTCTTACAAATAATAAATACACCAGTTACATATGTCACTCATTACACATATGTCAAACTATTTTCAGTTTGAGATACAAAAATAATCTAAATTTTAATCATTTTTAATTTAAATATTAGTTAATATTTTATTTTTATTTTTAACTTAATTTGTTAATCTTGACAACGGTGGCAGACTTGCCACCGAAACGTCGTTTTTTAATTAGAATTTTTTGGGTTTTTTGGGGGTTTTTCTTTTATTTTGTTTCAGGCGACCGGCCAGTTCATAGGGGTCAATAGGGCTGAACAGGGTCAGCTCGTATACCCCGGGACCAGGACCGAAGCGGTCCCATTCTTTCCAGGCGTGTACTCAACAAAAAGACCATCCAATACTATAATTGTCTTTGTTATTAGCTAAGGTTTTGTTATGATTAAATTTATTAAAAGTTACTAATAAAATATTTGAATTTAAATATATTTTTCTGTTTTTTACCAGGGACAGAGTGATTTTGCACTTGGACAAATAAAAGTTGATTGACCCAATATTATAAATTAATGTATTAAAATTAAAATATAAAAATCTGCAGCAAAAGATTTGTGGCTAATAATGAATTCAACTAACTACGTTGTAGTACTTTAAAAGAAAAATAAACACAATGATTTCCTGCTTTTGCCCTTTCCCTTGTAAAACGAGTTTTCGCATTGATTTTCTGTCCAAAAACTTAAAATATATTACGTCTGTGTTTGGACTGGGTATCGGGGTAAAACACCTTTATTTGTTTATTATGTATGGAGGAAGTGATTATTAAAATAATATGTCCGAGCTAAAATATACTGAAGCTGACTTAAAAAATTAAATATAATAAATAGTTTAAAAATATGTCAGCTGAGACAATTCTAGCAAAAAAATTGTAGTCCGAAAGATGCATTTTTTTCGATTTTTATTTATAATATTTTTAGATTCAATAAATTTATTTTAGTGATCATATTTATTATTTTCTTAGAGGCAGATTAATTCTGCCCAAAACCGTCCCTTATGCTTTTTTCGTTTTGTACCCTATTTTTAAAATAAACATTATTTTATTTATTAGCGAAGTTTATTTTAAATATATCATATTTTGAGTTTTTCTTAGTTAAAAAAACGTATATATCATACCCAGAGTTTCTTTATGACAAGGGGTTTAGACATAAGCAAGACTGGTGATAGCTTTTGTCAGGGACGTGAGGGTGTGAGAATTACGATTTCGGTTGGCAGTTCTGTTCAAAGTTGGTAACATTATCAGCTGATGACAGAGTCGTGCCTTGTCGAACCTTTGTTTTGCAAGGATTTCCAGTTGTTAATGTTTTTGGTTAGTTTAGAGACTTCACATATTATTGGTTTGGACTCGTTTTATTTTAGAGTTTTTGATAGTATTTAGTCGAATAGTTTTCAGTCATTCGTGTTTTTATAGACATATGATACTGGTGAGTGTCCGCTAATTAATGGTACACAGAAAAACCACAGATTTCTTATGCGAAAATACCCATTTAGGATTTAAACAAACATACCTATATCCAAAAGTTAATGATAAGGAAGATACGGGGTGTTGAGATATAAATATTTTTTATTTATGCATTTCGATAATTTTTGATATGTTTTAAACATTTTAATAAAACTCGGTATCCAGGAGTTTTTAGATATCAGCTATTTATATCTGCGCAGTTGTAATTATAGCTAATACGATGTTATTGAAGGTACATACATACTTTCGGGTGCACTGAACAACTATAACGTGAATACCTTAAAAACGGTTGTCAAGACCGATTCTTACTAAGTATACCTTTTTGTGCAGAAAGCATAGAGAAGCTTACTAGTTTACATACATACAGAATAGTAACAAAAAATTGGGTAGTTTTAGAGAATTTTAAATAGTGTACCCATCGCCCTCTAGTCTACACACAAAAATTAATATTCGATCTAAAAAGCTAATGTTCAAAAACCCCTTACAATTATCAAAATAAATTTACTTTTTCTTTTTACTATGATACACCCCGTATCTTTCTTATTATAAACTTTTGGATATTAGGTATGTTTGGTTAAATCTTAATATTTTGGCATAAGGAATCTGTGGTTTTTCTATGTACCATTCATTAGCGGACACCCTGTATACAAAGTTTTTAAAATGGTTTTTGACTTACGGAACCATGGAAAATGTTTTGCTCTGCCAGGTACCTCATCGTCCTGTCGTCGCTTTGATAATTTTTAATTTTCAATATTGAAACCACATTTATGTTTTTGTTTTAAGTTATGCCTATTTAAATAATCCAATAAATTTTGTTTACAACATACAGTTCTTTTTTGTTTTCTCCTTAATTCTACGCCACTGATCTGCCTAAAATCAAACATGGCCGAAAATGGCCCGGCTTGACGTCACAGCCGCGCTAGCCAATATGGCAAATGTCGTGACCTTATCTCATCAATCGATTTTGTATCATACCTATCACACTGTGCAATTAAAGATTTTTTTAAACAGCCAATGTCAAATGTTCAATATTTTCAGTAAATTAAAAAAGTCTTTATCAAACCTATACCGATGGGTTTTTGACAAAACATCATAAGCGACATTCATCTAGTTTTACAAAAAACTATTTATTATTCTCATTGCGATATTATTTAAAGAAAAACCGAGAACTAAAATAAAGCCGTGCACCAATGTATATATACAAAAATCACCAACTGTTTTAAAAATTACGCAATGAGAAGAAAAAATCGTTTTCCGTAAAATTGACCAAAGTCGCTTACGACGTTTTGTCAAAAACCGATTGATATGTTCGTAAATATATCGCATCAGCTATTTTAAAGGTGTATCGGCCAGGAAAGCAATAAATACCTATCTCAAAGAACCGCAATAACAAAACAAGCGCTAGTAATCACCTACTCCTAAATGTTAAAGGTTTTCATAGCATCAGTTTTTTGTAAATTAGGAATAAAAACTTTACATTGGCACCATATTAGTGATGACATTGGTTGTTTTTGTAAAAAACCCTCAATTAGACTAGGAAGTGTGGGCGCCAATGTATCAATAATTATTCCCATGTTTTTTTTTTGCAGAATTATGGTCAGAATAAAATGCTAACTACGACAATAGATCAGGTGGCCACAGAGCCGGCTCGCCCTTAGAAAAGAAAAAAAAAATTGAGGGAGGTTTAATTTCCAAAAAAAGGTCCTTACTTTTTTTTGTTCCTTTCTTCTTCCCTTTCAACATATCTTTGAAAAGCAAAAAAAGTTCCCACTTTTTTATTCATATGGCATCTCCTATGAACGCCCCTGCCCCTGCAATACATAATGCCAGATTGTATCTTCACCAAAAATTGTTTAATCCGCAAACAAACAATAAATATTTTTCCATTAAGTAAAATTTAATTTAATTTCTTGACTATTTTTCAACCGAAAATGTTTTCGAAAAAAATGATATTTATCTATTTATAATTATTTATCAATTGAAAACAAGCAATTAGGTTCAACTTTACGAATTAAATATTGTATGAAACATAAAAAATTGTACATGATTTATTTTTTATGAAATCCTGGAATTTTTTGTAACAATTGTAAAGTAAGCGATTCGACAATTTTTAATTTCTAAATATTGATGTTTTATGTCCTTACAAAGTGTATTTTCTTGCTTTTAATACCCAAAAATCGCTTTTCTTGTAGGATATGCTTTACCACGACAACTATCCTAAGGTGTCGCGGCTAAAGTATAGAGATGCATACGTGCGGCACCACGAGTTTCTCAATTGGGAACCGCAAGTAAAAGAAATTATAGTGGACAATTCCTCAGAGCAGAAGCCATGAAAGTACCTATAAAAAAGCGATAAATTTCACAGTCTGACGATGGGTGAGAGGACAAAGCCCTTTTGTAACCAAAGGATCAAGGCGAACAGCTTTTCGTTGAATGGAATCAAGAATGCTGAGGGTTGAGGGGGACGCCATGCCCCAGATATAAGAACAACTTTCCGAAGGGGTCGGGTTAGGGACACATTTTTAATTTTAGTTTTCATTGGATGACTCTATAAAAAAAAATATTGCTTTAAAAACCTGCTATTTCATAATTTTTATTTGGCGGATACATAAATAAAACCAATACTCACAATTAAAGTGAGCACCAAAGTTTCTATAGCTATAACAAAAATAGAAATGTACTACAATACAAATAGTCAGGACAATAATAGCAGGGTTATCCTGTAGGTGGATATTTCAGTATTTATTTTATATTTTCCAACTAGAGCGTGGTCGTTTCCGATCGAACGAATTTCCTATTTCCCATTGAATTATTTTAAAGTATTTATTTAATTATTGGTAAACTAAATACATATCACCGTTACACAAAAATAAAAAAGTGATTGAAGTACTTTTGGCCAGACCAACTTTTTTATATGTTTTTAAAAGAATTTAAATCTACTGTCCGATTGGCTCCATCATGCTGGATTTCTAAGTAAACTACAAAAATACCTTACAATTTGAGATTTTTAGCTATTGTTTGAGGCCAGAAGGTGCTGACTATACTGTTTTAATTTTTCTAAAACGTCCTAACTTTTTTGTGCTACACTATATTTATCATCAAAGTAAACCAGTAAACTCCCCTATGGTTTTTAAACAACAACGGTATACTTTGTAAGAATGTCTCTGAGCAACCGTTTTCAAGATATTTGAATTTAGTACAACCAAAAATGCCTTTAAAAACAGCGTATTAATCATACATACAACTGTCTCATGATAAACAAATGATTTATTGTATATATATATATATATATATATATATGTAAGTATCTTGAAAACGGTTGCTCGGAGCCATTCTTACAAAGTATACTTGTTTGTGTAGAAAACATGTGGGAGTTTACCGGTTTACCTAGATGGTATATACAGAGTAGCTCATGTCAAAAAACCCCTAGATATCGAGTTTAACTAAACTATTCAAAACATAATTAAAATTATCGAAAATAAAAATAAAAACAAAATTTTCACTTGTAATACCACTAGTGCTAAATTTATTTCCGGAATTTTTTCAAGGCCACGAATATTTTAAAAATTATCTCGAGCCGCGGGCGAGGGAGAATTTTTTAATAATATTCGTGGCCGAGAAAAATTCCCGGAATAATTTAAGCACGTGTGGTATTTGGTAAGAAAATTTCACACCAAGTTTGTGTTAAATAATATTGTTTTAAATTAATATTTGTAACTTTGACACGAGCTTTAAAATTTTACTATAAAATAAATATTTTCCATTTTACCAATTGTAGTTGCAAATATAAGTAATTTTAGAGCTTATCATTGTTTATTCTTTTATATCATATACACCTTATATTACTACTGTTGGTAAAAATAGTTTATTTTAATTTTTTAGACCCATACCTTGCTTTCGTTTGCTCTTCACTTATGTCTAATACTTCAGTTTCATGATTTTACTAACTGAAGTAAACTGTAGTTATATAAAATTGTCATTTAGGGTCTTAAAACCTTACATTATTTTATATTATGTTATGTCTAAAATACTACAACTGGTACAAAATAACATTTTCTTTAATTATGTAAGTAAATGACAGACATGACGTTAAAACAAATTCAATGACTATGTCCAAAAATTTCCACTATAATTCGCTCCAGAGTACCCCAGGCAAGAGGAAAAATTCCGATAAATACTTGTGTTGTCATGGTAATGCAACCAAAACTACACGTTTGATTGGTCAAAAAAATAGTGGTGTGGAATTTTCACTAATAATCTCCCTAGAGCATGAATTATTGCCGGAAATTTTTGAGTACATGAATTTTTTGAAAATTATCACGAGTCGCGAAGCGACGAGGGATAATTTTCTTTAAAGATTCATGTACGAGACAAATTTCCCGCAATTAATTCAAGCACGTGGGGGATTCGGTAAGAAAAATTTTATACCGGAATTATATTAAAAAAAGAAAACATTTATTTGGACGTTATCCACAAATAAATAGAAGGCTGTGTGTAATGTGAGTTTGACGTTCTTCGTTATTTGAACTGTCATTAACACTGTGTGGGTTTTTACTTTGAAACGAAATGTTGCGATTTGGAGAGGAAACTACAGAGTTAATTAGAAAAGAGGTGGAAAATTTAACTCCATCAAATACTAAAAAGTCTAAGGCAACAGTGTGGAATCAGTTTTTGGAATTCTGCAAAGAAAAATTATATCGGATTGAAGAAGAAAAATCTGTTGCAGAATTAGCTGCAATTTTAGAGGACTGGGGGTTTAATATGAAAAGACAAAACTTGGAAGATTATAAAGAATCTGTAGTAAAGGTAAGAACCTTTTTGTTGTTTATATAGGGACATTTTAAACTCATCAATTAATAATTATTTTAGGTTATGTGGAATTCAGCTGCCAAGCAATTGCAAGAAATGTACTTTTGTAAATTCCATGTGAAATTTGATCCCTTTGCAGATATTGAATTTGCATCTGCAAGGGCTGCTCGTGATGCAAAACGGCGGCAGTTACAAAAAATCCTTCGAAAAGAAAAACAAGTTCTGCTGCTCTCACTTGTGAAGAATATAGGAAAATTTTAACGATTTGGGATGAAAATACACCTTCGGGTCTACAGAGAAAACTTTTTCATGTAATGTCGCATGAACTAGCTTGGAGGGGTGGTGAAGGAACAATGGCGAAAGTTGAGCACTTCCATAAACAAGTTGATCACAAGGGAGATTTTACAGGTCGTATTGAATACAATCCAGTATTTACGAAAACAACCCAAGGTGGGTCAAAAGACTTGCAGACAGTAAATATTTAGTAAGAAACAGCAAAAATCTTGATGAATGTCCCATACGTCTATTTGAAAAATTTATGGAAAAACGTGGAAATTTAGAAGTAGATAGATTGTTTGTGACCCCTACCTTAAATTGGAATGCAAACTGTTCAAAGAAATGGTATAAAAATTGCCCTGTCGGTAAAAATACAATTTCATCATGGTTAAAAGAATCTGCTTGTAAAATAGGAGTTGATGTGAAGAAGGTAAAAATCACAAACCACTCTGCGAGAGCTACAGCAATATCAAACTTGGTAAAAAATGGCGTTCAAGAGCAACAACTTATCAAGATTACAGGTCACAGTAACGCTCATTCCATCCAACCGTATCTTCAGATGGATGCGGGTCATCATGAAAATATAATTAGTGCCATGAGGGCGAGCATTCTCTGAACATGCGAGCATTCTCTGAGAATGCGAATACAGTGACTAATAAAACTGAACCATGGGAAGAATCAACAACAGGTGCAAATAGTATTATTTATAATAATTGTGTTTTTAATATTAGTAATAATTATAATGGACAAAATAATACTTGTTTAAAAAATGAAATATGCTTCTTCTGTAGGTATAGTGTCTTAGAAATTACGTAGTTAGTCATTAAAATAATATTTCTCGTTCTTATAATTAATTGGAGTTGTGGTCTTTTTTCAAATATATATTATATATTATTATATCTGTCTCTTGATTCAATAAACTCGTGTAAAAAGACATGATCATACTTTTGTATGCATTATTTTTCATGCAATATTTATTTTTAGTATTTATGAGGCACATCGTATAGTATAGGGATTTTTATTTTCCCCATGCCCTAGTAAACTAAAAATATATATCAGATAAATTACTATATAAAATTAATTGATTTCATACAATTTTTTTAATAGGTTTCAGAGAATTGTCAATATTGACTAAAAAATTAAAGTGAATACGTTCGTATTGAGGATGGCTTTTTTCCGATTTTCCCCATGCTCTAGTAAAATAACACTTATATAATTTTAGTTAAATTATATAAAATTAATTGATTTCCTACAATTTTCTTACTAGGTTTTAGGGAAATGGCAATATTGACTACAAACAAAGGGGAAATATAGCAAAAAAATATATAATATACTAAAATATTTTTCATATTCCTTTAGGTTTAATTCTAAGAAAAATTAATATTAACACAACAATTATATAACAATTTGTGCTTTAAATAATTCAGGAGATCAGGATATTTTATTTTTATTCTAAATAGAATGTTATTGGCTTATGTTGCCGGTTAAAAAAATATTTTGCAAAGTTAGCCATGGATTTGACATTCACTACTCCTGTCAATCAATATTTTATTTGTGGTATTATAAGTTCCTCATAACATTGTATACAAACATAAGTTAGTAAAAAAGTGATACTAAAATGAACTTTCAATCGTATGACTTGTGTTCCTTTTGCAAAGAATCACAGCATATTAAAATGTACCATAAAAATGTAAAATATCTAACATACCTCGTGGATGAATCGGGATTGAATCCTGAGCAAGAAAACCTATTTAAAGAGATTGACAACATTCTGCGTGATATTGTGCCTTCTTTAGGACACAAATCTAATACTCAAAGAAATAAACTGGTGTCTCAGTATTATTTTTATTTTATGAAACACAGGCATATTGTTAAAAAAACCACCGGTTCTGTGTTGTATTCACCACTTAGGAAAGAGGACGTAGAAGTGGAATTTGTGAAGAATTTGAAATTAATTAATGATATTATTGAATGTATACCTTAACAAATTGTTGTAATATTTCCAACTTATAAAGTAAGTAAATAAAAAAATATTGTCATTATTATTATTGTCTAATTATATGATAGCTGTCATGTGCCGGGAAATTTCCACTTATTAATTTTACGTCTACATGCTTATGTGGATGAAAAATTTCCAAAAATTTGCTGGTTACTATAGTAACAATGTTGAAACAAAGCATCTGATTGGTTAAAAATGACCGGTATAAAATTTTCACTTCAATACCCTGTATCTTATTATCAACTTTTAGATATAGGTATGTTTGGTTTAATCTTAATATTTGACATAAGGAATCTGTGGTTTTTCTGTGTACCTTTAATTAGCGGACACTCTGTATAATTTATTACTAACCGTGTAGGTCTCAAAAAAGCATTTTAATATTATTAAGATTTAACCTATTCGCAGGAAAAGTCTTTTATTCATGAAAATAATTAAATTAAACTGGGATTTCGGTTTCCCTTCAAAAGGAACCTTTTTGAATTTCAGATCAGGTAGGAAAAGTTAGGGTTAGAATTTATAGACAGAGGGTAGATTTGAAGTTGGAATTATACATATTCCTTACCCAGCAAAAAAGCCGCATTTTATATAAGGATTTATAACTTTACAGGATGTGATTTGTGATATTCCATCATGTATACCGGGTGTCAACAAATTTATTAGAAAAGCCTTTACCCCTAAAGTATTAGACATATTACAATGAGACTTAGTATAGGTAATTGGTGTAAGCAGAGGACAGTTTACGCACTTTTTAGTCACTTCTGGTTTAACCAAAAATGGCTCAAATTTTGAATTTTTAAATGGAACACCCTGTATTTACTTTAGATGATAAAAAAAATAGGGTGATCGAAAATTTTATAAATATCCTAAAATTAGTACAAAATTTTCTTGCATCATTAGAGTATGTTCTGCATCTGCTCTTTTTAAGTTAATTTTTAAGTTTATTTAAGATCACATAATATTATTGCGTATATTTAAAAAGCAGTAAAAATAAATTGGCAAATAATATGATTTAAATATACTTGGTCCTGTTATTCATTTTTATGTAAATCAATAAGAGAATATATATTTTTTTATCTTTGGGATAGCTCACGACTGCTTTACGCCTAAGTACCACAGTACCGTGCTTAGGTACCGTGAGCGTCAAGTTATTAGATGTTTAATCCAAAGTCGGTCTATATAAGGTCACGACATTCGGCCATATTGCTTTGACGTGTTATGACGTCACATCTCCCATTTTTCGGCCATGTTGTTCAGTGCCGGAGATATACAGTTTATTCTATTAGTAGAACAACCGTTTACACAACAGTTTTTAATTATTATTAAGTTGTAAATTCTTTTACTTTAAATAAAAACATTTGGAATTACATCTTTCAACAAATATCATTTCCGAAACAATGCAAAATGAAATGCGCAAATTCTAGACGCCACTGGATTGATCATCAGCTTTGATTTTACCCAGTCTTGCCAACTTTTCTCCGTGGAGTGCCCTTCGTTGCGTCCCCGACCGCGAACCTCCTAAAAGTTGTCGCAACCTTATAAATATAAACTAACCTTGGTTTAATCCATCTTTTCCCCTGTTTCGTCAACGTTGTCCAAGCACTGGACCCAATTATCTTGGTAGAACTTTAGAAGCGCATGATAACAATAAATTAGTGTATCAAGTTTTAGGTAAATCAATTAAAGGGTTTTGAAACATTTAAATAATACCAATTTTTTTTAAATCAACGCTGCGTGTATCTCAGAAATAATGCAAGTCCCGACATATGTTTAAAGAAACTTTTCATAGACATAAGTAAGCACCCTGTTTAGTTTCGTACCGTAGTTAGGAAACACCTTATGCAGGGTGTCCCAACTCTATTAATCCACGAAATAACTTCGTCCCTGTACAAGATACAAAAAATCTTAAAAAAATGTTTATTTGTACAATCTTCTTATTGACAGTACTTATTAATGTATGTACAAGCTGTCCCAAAAACATAATTTGTATGGTTAAGTAGTTTTTTTAATGAAACACCCTGTATATTTTAACAAAGTTTTAAGACAATTAAATACTACATCAAAAATGTATAACACACTATACGTCGATTATTGCTGGTTTTTGAGATAATACTCGTTAATGAATAAAAGTAAAGAAAGAAAAATATTCTTTTGGTTGTAATTATTTAAAAATAATTCTGTCACTATCAGAGTGACAAATAATATAATATGTAGGTATTTAATTACCTTCCATTGTAAGAACTACTAATAGGTATATCAGAAATTTTAGCAATTTTGTTTCTTTTAGACACATATTTACTTTAGTGCACTAAAAAAACAGCAATACGTCAATTATGGCTGGTTTTAGGTTAAGTAAAAAACATGTATCTAAAATAAACTAAATGGCTGACTTACCTATCAGTGCTTTTTACAATGGACGTAATTTATTACATGCTATTATATTGGTTACTCTGACAGTGGCAAAATTATTTAAAAACAATTGGAACCAAAATATTTTTTCTTCAGTTTCAATTGTTAATGAGTATATTGGCATACTGCTAATATCTCAAAAAACAGCAATAATTTAATAATTTACGTGTAGTGTGTTTTACATTTTTGATGTAGAATTTGAGACAGGGTCAAAATTTTTTAAAATATACAGGCTGTTCTATTAAAATAAACTACTTGACAATGGAAATAAATTATGTTTTTGAGACACCTTGTATATTAACAAGTACTATAAATAAAAAGAGTGTATCCGAATAAACATTTTTTAATTAATAAGGTTATCTTTGTATCTTATACAGGGGCAAAGTTATTTCGTGAATAAATAGAATAGGGACACGCTGTATATTATTTTTATAAAAAATAACTTTTTTTCTGAATCTGTTAGTCTAAAATATTTTCGGTTTTAAAATCTGTAAAATTTTTCTGATATAATTAAGAAATATATATATTTGTGTGAAACCTTTGCCCTATAAATTAAAAAAAAATCAAAAGCAAACAATCAGATTGCTAACCGTGGAAAATGTTTGTTGGTGGAAGGGTTTTGTAGTCATTGCACGTTTAATTAAGTTGATGGGCAGAGTCGGTCTGGCGCTAAACAAAAACCAAAGAAAACGTATGAGAGAATGAAACAGAACAACAACATTTGCTATATTACAGGATGTTAAACCTATGGCAAACGGTTTTTTCACCAGCGATTTAGCTCTGATGTTAACACCAGGAAAAGCATACCTTTCTTACATATTGTTTTAAGATATGACGTCACGGGAACCAAGGATTTAATATTTGAGATTATACAAAGTATTAAACCATGAATATTTAATTATTTAAACTTATCAAAGGGTCAATAATCGAAGGTTTTCCGCCCATCTCACCCAAAGAATCAAAATTCAATTTCAAAATATTGTTACGAGTTTTTGTTTAGTTCAGGATGTATATTTTTTTCTTTTATAAGATTTAGGTATCAAATTATACAGCAAGTGTGAGATATTTGAACTCAAAAAAGAGGGTGTTTCGCTATTTTCGTATGTTTTTGACGTTTTTTTAATAGTTTGAAAGACATTTTACGTAAAAGCGTTTTGTAACCCATGTTTATTTTGACTTCTATGAATACTACTTTATTACGCTTGCATTTAAATACTATTTTGATTTGGTTCACAGTGCGCTCAGGGCCGTATTAAGGGTATGAGGCGCCCTAGGTTATATCCCCGCAGAAAGATTAGTTCTAATCTCCACCCGACCTAAACTTTTTAGGAACTTCCCTGTGTAGCGCCTATTACTCCCCTATCTGGCGCCTATTTTTTCATGGCGCCCTAGGCTGTAGTCTAGTCAGCCTAATGGATAATACGGCACTGAGTGCGCTTCTACTTAATAAAAATAAATAATTCTCGCGCGAGACTTAGCTTTGCCCAGTGGCGGTCATATCGACTTTCTGAGGGGTGGCCATGGGCCGAGGAGCAGTGTGTGAGGTGGCAAAAACAAAAATTTTTAAAGGAGGTTCAAATTTTTAAAGAGCAAAAAAAACGGTCCTCTAACCTCTTTTTATTGTTTTCACCTTTATTCTTTTTATAAAATTACACAAAACCTCCTTCCCACGTATTTTAAAAGGTCCTCACTCTTCAATTCCATCATCAGCATCACCCCTCGGACCAACCTTGGGGGGCTTCATTATTTTCTTAAAATAATACTTTTTGTATTTGTCATAAGGTGTACTATAAAATAAAAGCAACAAAAAGAGATTTTTGGGAGAAGAAAAGACCTCCGCTGGCAGTAGGTTTCACAGTCTAGAAACTCCAGGGATAAAAGAACGAACGAAATGAGAAGTTCGGGGCCTGTCCAGTTGGACCGTATAGGGATGCATATATGCGGCACCACGAGTTTCTCTGTTGGGAGCTGCAAGAGGAGGGATAATTCGTCGGAGCAGAAGCCGTAAAAGTATATGTAATAAGTAAGAGCGATAGATCTCCCACAGCTTGACGATGGGCAAGGGAGGGAAGTCTTTGAGTAAGTAAAGGATCATTAATTATGGACATTGAAATCGGCAAGCACGATTACTTCGGCCATTGGAAACTGGGAAATGATATTGTCGATCTTTGTTAAAAAAGAATGTTAAAGAATTTGACATAGGAATTGTCAGATGGAGATCGGTATAAACAACAGATAAATTTAGTAGAAGACCTAAGGGAAAGTTTGAGCCAAAGAACATCGGGCATACCCGATTTAAGATATGGAAACTCGACCACAAGCCAGATCGTTGCGAACTTAATCACACACGCCACCATTAGATGACTGAAGGTGATGGTGAACGGAATTTATATTGGTCTTAAGCCCACATATATTTGCAAAGGAAATCAAACCTTTCGATGATGGCCCCCAGGATGCACCCCTCGCTCGGAGATCCAAATGGAGGGGTATTTCACCTCCGGAATATTTTACTTTCGGGTGTGCCGCTGTCTTTCATCAATTTTAGACGATTAACCAATGGTTAAACTTCAACACAACGCATTGGTAAATATAGTTTTATAATTTGGTTAATCACCATTGATGCTTGAATTATTGAATATAGGTTCTGTATTGGTTCGGGGATTCATTTAATTAATGGTAGCCAAAAAATTAATAAAAAGGACCAAAAACCAAGTAAATATAGAACTAAAAATCAAAGTTTCGGTGGCAAGTCTGCCATCGTTGTAAACTTATAAATTAAATATTTAAAAATTAAATATTATTTAGGTTTAAAATTATAAAATTTGTAGCCTTTTTTAGGAGATTCTGAAACCTTTGACATTTAATGTCTAAAAAAAATATACCTAAAAGAAAAAAATGGTTTTAATAAAAAAGGAACATAAGGTGCTGCGGGACTTTCGTTTGCTGGGGTTTATCAATCAATCATCCATTGAAAAAATATACGTACAGTACGTATAATATGCCGCTTGAAAAATAATTATTGTCTTTGATAACATCCTATCGCCAGTTTATTCATTTAACCACTGGTGGAAAACCATTTCATCGACAAAAACTGCAGAAGCCCCCGTTTACTCCAGCCGCCCAAGTTTCGGCGCCTTCGCCAGTCCGCATCAGTCGAAGCTGTGACGCCGCGACGCCTACAACACGCGACCAAAGTGACGTGTCGAGCGTCGACGTTTACATCGCAGGGGGTGACGCGACGCTGTTTTGTTTTGATTTATTTGTTTAGGCTGATTTGAATGAAAAACTCTGGGAATGTAGGAAAGGTAGATTTTGAAAGTAGGGTCGAAGAGTGACAGGTGTGATATTTTTAAATCGTCGGGTAAGTTAGTTTTGTTATAATTTTAAAGTTTTTTTGTAAAGTTATACAGTGTGTCTACGTAAGTTGGCGGCATATGGAAAACTTTTTTATTATTAATTTTACGAAGATAAAGATATTCTTTATAAAAAGTTCTGCATGGTCCAAAACCTAAAATGCAATTATCAGATATCAAATTGTGTCAGTCATATACGAGGTTTGGCCAAAAAATGTAATTTTTGCTTAAAAGTAAAGTACTTGTATTTTTGCTAATATCGCAAATTGTTATAAGCAAAAATGTTTAAAATAAAAAAATCCAAATATGCAATTTGATTTTTGTTTCTTCGAAAATCGATAAAATTTAAGTTTGAACATTAGCATTGTACATTCTCCTTGTTTTAATAACAATAAATTTAAGAAGTTTATTTAAAACTGCCCTGTGACATTTATAATCATCAAATATAGTGCACTAATGTACAAAACTAAATTTTTACCATTATCGCAGAAAAAAAATATATATATATATATATATATATATATATATATATATATATATATATATATATATATATATATATATATATTAAAGCAAAAGGAAAAATTCCCTACTGTCTTGGTGTATAATACAAAATATTTTACTCCCTTTAAAGACAGTTAAAAGAAAACGTCCTGCTTTTCTATGCTATCCACCACGACTCTCTCCCCAGACCGGTTTCGCCTGCCTTACAGGAACTCCTCAGTGAGGCTGTATCGAGTCGTGGTGAATAGCATAGGAAACCAGCGTCTACTTATTAGACAAGTTTCGTTGTCCAGCGGTAGGATATTAATTCCTGCCGAAACCGGAAAGATGTTTGGAATTAAAAATTACTTCCAAATATGCAATTTTGTCAATTTCAATATATATAATGTGCAATGTTAAATAAAGTTTTTAATTTTATTCTGGAGAAAAGCCAAATAATATTTGTTTAAATTTACCTAATTGTCCTACATAGATCATCATTAAAAAAAATTAAGTCCACTCCTTTTTTCTATCCCAATCCAATAGGAAAAGAGAATTACCGACCCTGTTGGTATATTAATATACAGTGTGTCTACGTAAGTTGGCGGCATATGGGAAACTTTTTACTATTAATTTTACGAAAAAACTTATTCTTAATAAAGTTCTGCATGGTCCAAAACATAAACTATATATTTGCTAATATCGCAAATTGTTATAAAGGAAAGATGTTTGGAATTAAAAATTACTTCCAAATATGCAATTTTGTCAATTTCAATATATATATATATATATATATATATATATATATATATATATATATATATATATATATATATATATTGAAATTGACAAAATTGCATATTTGGAAGTAATTTTAATTCCAAACATCTTTCCTTTATAACAATTTGCGATATTAGCAAATATATAGTTTATGTTTTGGACCATGCAGAACTTTTTATTAAGAATAAGTTTTTCGTAAAATTAATAGTAAAAAGTTTCCCATATGCCGCCAACTTACGTAGACACACTGTATATTAATATACCAGCAGGGTCGTAATTCTCTTTCCTATTGGATTGGGATAGAAAAAGGAGTGGACTTAATTTTTTTTTAATGATGATCTATGTAGGACAATTAGGTAAATTTAAACAAATATTATTTGGCTTTTCTCCAGAATAAAATTAAAAACTTTATTTAACATTTTATGAAAATTAAAACTTTTATACATTATGTAGAACTATTCTGCTCTGACACAATATAATAAAAGTTATTTACACTTTAAAAGAAATAAAATAATAAAATATTTAATATTAAGTTACTTACAATACAATTATTTTATTTCATTTAAAGTAATAATAACTTTTATTATATTGTGTCAGAGCAGAATAGTTCTACATAATGTATAAAAGTTTTAATTTTCATAAAATGTTAAATAAACTTTTTAATTTTATTCTGGAGAAAAGCCAAATAATATTTTGTTTAAATTTAATCTCCCAGAAAAAAATAAAGCATAAAATACAATTAGGTAACTCTTTTTACTTTTATTTCAACCGCTTCTGCTTGGAATGAATTACTTAATGAAAATCAGTCATAGATTTTTTTTAATATGTCATAGGTTTTTGAGTTAAATTTTTCAAGTCAAAGTTTAATTTTTTTATTTGTAACTTTTAAGTTTTTATAGCTACTCTATTTTAGGAAGTTTTTTAGAAAACCAATATTAAGCCTTTAAAGTAGTGACTTTATTTAACACAAAAAAATTACTCTGATGACCACATACAGCGGTAATCAAATGGGAAAAATAAATTTACAACTAAATTTCTAGGAATGATTTATAGTTAGACCCATATTTATTTCATTCTGAAAGCGATGCCGCCAAGTACACCAAAAATGATAAAGCAACTAAACCCTTTTGTGAACAATGATTTATTGCAGCAAAAAATATTTAACACGACGACTACGCTACGCGTTATGGGTTTTATGGCACGCCAGACGAAATAAGAGGATGTTTTTTTAGTACGTAATACGTGCCTTCGCAATATTTTTATTTATTTATCTAAAAAATATGTAATCAGGCTCTGTCAGAGGCTATGTGCTTTTGAAAAGGTTTGTTTACTTTATCATTTTTTATGTACTTAGCGGCATCGCTTTCAGAATCAAATAAATATGGTTCTAACTATACCTATCAACGGTTAGATTCTTCTAGTAATAAAAAACCCTTTTTAAGACCTTGCACCTTGCTACAAAACAAAGTAGTTATTATGACTTAAAAAATTTGACAAAAAAACAATATTTAATATAAGTAAAAAGCCCTCTAGCGGCATATAAATAATTTAAATTATCACTAAATTGATGGAGTGCTATGGAGCTATAAAGAAATATGAGTTATTTCCTTTTCTATTTTATTTTATCTTTTAAAATTTAAATTTTAATTTAAAAAACAAGCAATAAAACATTAATTTAGGAGTTGAAACTCGAAAACCAATGACATAAAAAAAAACTTTGCATGTACCATTATTTTATCATGTAGAATTACCAATTTTTAAATCACTGTGTATACCTACTACCGCAGTCTTCTTAGTCAAATTAAAAAATCAATCTCGGAATCTCACGGTATAAGCTAAATATCTGTACATACATTTATTTTGGTACAAAAAATACTCTCCTAAAAATACCCTATGATATCGTGTAAGGAACTCGAAATATGACAGGTCAAATGTCAAAAAATATTTTTTGCGAATATCTTGTTTCTTTTTCTTTTAATTGCATATATATTTATTATAAAAGTTGTAGAACACAAAATTCTTTACAAATTTGATTCTAAGCATTTTTGTCAGACCAACGAATCCGATAATAGAGGGCGCAGAGTGTAAACACTTTACTGTATGTACATACCTGAGCACGCAATCAATCGTGATTTTTGGTCTAATATATCATCTCTTTACTTAAATTTTTGCTAAATATCACGATTGATTGCGTGCTAAGGCATGTACATACACTAAAGTGCTTTACACACTGCGCCCTCTATTATCGAATCCGTTGGTGTGACAAAAATGCTTAGAATTAAATTTGTAAAGAATTTTGTGTTCTACAACTTTTGTAATACATATAAATGCCATTAAAAGTAAAGGAAACGAGATATTCGCAAAAAACTGACATTTGTCCTGTTTTATTTCGAGTTTCTTATACGATATCATAGAGGATTTTGGGAGAGTATTTTTGTACCAAAATAAAGGTATGTACAGATATTCAGCTTATTCCGTGGGATTCCGAGGTGTAAGTCCAAGTTAATTGGGCTATACCTATATCGGGGAAGCTGCAAGAAAATTAATGCCGGCCACTTATTTTTGCATAAAAGAAAATATGCAACGTGCGCAGATATTGCAGCGATGTAAATTTTACTCAAGAAATCTTTCAAACTACAAAAACACCTTAGAGAAAACGTATTTCCAAACAAAAATGTCTGATTAAATTTAAAAATGTAATATAAGCGCTCCCTGAGCTATGCTTTCTTATTTTATTATATCTTTGGGACGTGAGTAGTTTTAGTAGCGACTTATCTACTAAATTTTGCACCGGTATCGTCTCGTCTTATCCTATTAATCCAGTAGCGCCGTAACAAGGGAAACTGGTATTTAAAATGTTTTAATTTTTTATCATTTTATTTTAGTTACTTAAAACGTTCAGTTTGTTAGAAAACAGACTATTTTGACCTTGATATTACGATCATACTTTATCTGGAAGATCTAAATGATCTGTCATGTACCAGGATAGAGCATCATCAATTTTTTTTTAAAGTAAGCCGAATCTTTTATAGTAGATCGATAGTCATCAATTGACCGTCTAGACTACCTGACCTCATGCTCTTAGATTTCTACATTAAGGTTTACCCGAAAATAAATCGTATATCTAATAACACTAAAATCTTGTTAACATCGCAGCTATAAGTGTTGAATTAATTTAAGGATTTTGAATTTTGAAACTGCTCATACCGTTAAGGCCCACCCTGTATTTGATTTCTTATCGGCTTCTCATTCAATTTAAATAAGTACATTTCAATAAAGATAGCTATGCAAAAAACATTAGAAACAGCAAAATAATCTGAAAATGTACAATTTTCTAGAGATTACAACAATATTTTTTAACATGGTATGCCACTGGCATTAATTTGATAACGTAAAAACTTGAATAAAATAAAATTGCTGCAGCATTTTGCTGACACAGCTGTTTTTCTTAGTCGTTTAAACCGACTACCCCGAAAGTCTGAAAATTGATCTTTAGGTTTTGTCTTATGAATATTAAAAAGATATTTGATATTACCCAAGAGTTTTGACCTTTCTTAACTTGTTAGAGAAAAAGCAGGATGTTTTAATATTAAAGAGGCCTTAAGATAAGTTCATAGATGCTTATCGTAAGATGGTAAATATACGGAATGGCTGAAGGGAATATATGGAACTAATACGATAATAAGTGGGTTGTAGCATAAAAATTGGATTTTTTTTTCGGTTAATGGTTTAAATAAAAGGAAAAGACTAGGTATCATATTGGAATGTACAAATTATTACTATGTACATAAATTATTAAAGATATTTAAAACATTTCAAAAATAAAATAGTTGTTTGGAAGTTAATGAAGGGATTTATCAGTATTTATTAATTTTCTGATTTTAGCATACAGAGGGTTTTCGGCTATAGTAAAAATATTATCCCAGCGGAAACTTTTTTCTTTTCCTAAATTAAACAAACAAGACGAAACAAAAAAATTCTAGAAAAAAGTGCCGCCATACCTTGATACATTTAAAATAATTTTACTTGATTACGTCAAAATAGATTTTTGATGTGACAGATTTTTTGTCAAAATAAAGCAAATTTTCTATTTGGCTAAAAGATATTATTATTAATGTTGTGAAATACTTTAAAAAGAATGATATAGTCGGAATCGCTCTTATCGTGCGGGTGTATGAATTAATCAACGACAAACTTTTGCAGTTACATTTCTTTTTATCTTGTTTAATAACATCTTTTAAATACAACGCGTAAGATAAATGAAACAGGTATATGCGAGGTTAATGTCCAAAAAAAGATACAATAATAAATATCAGTGGCGTTATAACAATCATTATAATAAAAGAATGCCTGATTTTGATGAATGACATTTAACGTCAGTTTGATAGATTAAATTTTAAAATATGAAGTAAAAAGACCTTTCTGTGGATTTTTTCATCTCCAAAAATGGTATTAAATATTGTAAATTATTTCGAGAACGAAAAAGCAAATAAAGGATTACCTATAAATATACACGAAGAAGTAGTAAAGCACTTGGAATTAGTTTAAGAATGGTGGAAAAGGTGGTACATGAAAGAAAGAACAATCTTATTCCCAAAATAGAAAAAATGCAAACGAAAGAAGCCAAAGACTTTATTTTAATTTAGATTTAAGTAAAAGTGTAAAAATGAAAGTAAGAAAAAGAATGTGGCCAGGGAAAACGATTTATTGTCCTACATGCTGGGTCTTCAACGGGATTTGTTTCAGGTGCTAGTTTAATTTTATCTTCAAAATCTAAAACTTTGGAATATCATGATAATATTAATTGCGAATTGTTTAAATAATGGGTCAAAGAACAGTTATTACTAAATTTACAAGAGCCTTCTTTAATTTTATTGGACAATGCTCCATACCATTCAAGAATTTTAAATAAACAACCAAATGCAAGTTGGTCAAAAGGGAAATTTATGATTGGTTAATCAACGAAAATCAAAATTACTTACCATTTAATAATTTGATAAAATTCGAACTTCTTTCAATGGCAAAATCACTGAAAAAACCAATCGTTTACGCAGTTAATCAGATAGTGCGTGAATGCGGTCATCAGTTCTACGATTGCAGCTGTACCACTGCCATTTAACGCAATTAAACTTAGATGAGCAGGATCAAAAACCTATTATGAGAAGCGCTGGGCTTAAATCTGATCAGGTTGAATTAGTTTGGAAAGAGGCACTAGACCACATCACAGAAGAATATTGGCGGAAATTAGTAGAACATACCGAAAAAATAATTAAAATCTGGTGGGAGAGGGAATAAATACTGGATGTTCAAATAGATTCACTGATCATTTAACCATTTAAGGATGACTCGGAAGATAACGAACCGTTTTTTAATCCCATTAATGATAATGATTGATAAGTCTTAAAATTCGTTCTTCTTTTTGTCTAAAAAATTTATAAATCAATATCCCTTGTGTGTTACATTTGTGTTTAGCATATATAATTTATAAATAGTATTTATTACTTTTATTTTTACAGATTCGCTTTAATAATCTTTAGTTTCTGACTTCTTTCGTTTGCATTTTTTTTCTATTATGTGAATAAGATAGTTCTTTTTTCATGCACTATTCTTAAACTTATACCAAATACTTTAGCTATTTCTTGTGGTATATTTATAGATGACCCTTTATTTTAAATTTTGAAATAAAAATTGTTCTTATTTTTTTAACGAAATTATTTTATTTGAAAAGTTTTTAAGTAAATAAATATATAAAGTATCCAAAATTGTTAAAACGGCCAAATGCCTCGAAAAGCAAGAACCATAAACAAGGTTTAAATAAAAAAAGTGTATAAAATTAAATATCCTTAAGTAAATCTAGGTAAAATAATAATTATAAATGTTCCTTCGAACGTCAAATTGACTTTAAGAGGTACATATATTTGACCACCAAATGAAACCTTGTTGACTTTTGTGTCTTAACCTATTAGTATTATTATATAGAGAATTTTGTCTATTACTACCAGCACTAAAAAATGTAGGTTTCCATTTAAAAATGTCAATTTGACCTTAAAATATCTATTAATGTCAGTTTTAGGCCGGCCACAAACATCAGATTTTTGGTCGACTAGTCGGTCCAATTTAAAAATGTCTACTTTGGTATTGGTTGTATTTAAAATTTAAAAAATTCACAACCAATGACAATGATTTTTAAGTCGGACCGACTAATCGGATCAAAAATCTGATGTTTGCGGCCGACCTTAAGGTCAAATATAATGTCAGCATATGATGTCCCGTTTGTTGTTATACAACTTTTTATTTAAAGCTTTTTTTCATGGCCCTTATTTTTCCAAATATTTAGCCCTTTTTATACTTTTACGAAAGTTTTATGTCTAAAGGTAAAGCGTACAGTGGAAACAGTACAAACACCATTTTTCCCATCATTTGTATAACGGCGTATCTTGTAGAACAGAGTTTTATTTTAGACCACTTCATAAAAAAGAGCTACAATGCCTTGCAGCTGTTTACTACTGCTGGTTTGGTCAAATTATATGCCTAAGCCGTTACCTTGTTGACAAGCTAACCTAATTTGATCAAGTTAAAAAAGTTAACCTTGTAAAGTAACTTCGATTTTCCAAATATGTAAAAAGATATACAGTTTATCTAGGGAAAAAATTAAAACTTTATTATTATTCTTATATCTGGTAAAACTGGAATTTATATAACTTACCCAAATTTTATTAATTCTAAATCGAGAATTAAAGAAATTATAGCCCATAACTATTCTCGTTGTGACCAGATATATACGAATCAAAGATCGAGTTTAGCTTTACGCAAACCCATATACGCTTATATCTGAACACGTCTTAATATGTCAAAGTCAAAGTGTCAAGTTTTCAAGTAAATAACATTTTAGTAGCCACTGTTTTTTATAATTTGATTCATATGCATAATGACCTTTGGATCCGCACGTTAAGAGCGATTCCGACTATAGCTCTCATAAAGTAATAAAGAAGCACCTTAACCTTAAAAAATTATAAAAAGTAGGTACAAAATATAATTTAAAAAGTTCATACAAAGCTTCAGACGCAATGTATAACAATAATGTGACCCAAAAAGTAGCAGCAGCTATAACTAAAACTGAACCTTTAAATGCCTAATCACATTCGTGATCTAAATTATAAACTTTATGAAGGAAAGAAACATGTTACCATCGACAAAATTTTACATAGATTAAAAGCAAAATTTCCCGAAGCTTTTTTGGAGCTGCCTAAGATATGTAAAAAGAGAATTTTATTTTAGGATAAATACAACAAAGCAAAGCAAGAGCATCACATCAAGAAATAAGTATATTCAAATGAGATTTGGGTTTTAGGTAAAAACAGTGATAGGAGAGTTCGGCAACGATTTGTTAATATGCGAAAAATAAAAAGGGTTTTGTAGAAATGCCACTTAATTTTCAAATCCAACAAGATATCGGAAATTATAAATTATAATTTTGTTTCTATTGACTTTAAACAGAAGTAATTCTCGATTGTTTATTCCTCTGGGGTAAAATTTCTACTATATATGTTGACCCATTCTGATAGCAAATAACTTTAGAACTCATCTATGGTCACCATCTTTAAAATAAACAATATGTTGTAGTATGTCATTAGTAAGAGATTTTATTGTAGAATTAAAAATAATAATAAAATAAAAAAAAAATGTTTAAAATGTTTGGTAAATTTTAAATTTCCTCCAGTAATTACATTCAAAACTGAAATTACGAAAGCTAAGTAATTTATTTAAAAAATGGAATTTATCACTACCTGTAAAAGTAAAATAGGCTATATTTCTATTTCCAGAGCCTACTTAGCAAAAAAATATATTCAAAGCAGAAATATTGGCGGTACTTGATTTTCTTTAAAACTCTTCTCTGGCCACCGTTTTAAAAAGAATCACCCTGTATAATAGATCATTAAAAGAGAATTGCACACAAAATACAAATATAGAGAAAAAAGGAGGTACTTGTATTTAAAATAAGAAAGTTTATGGTACTTTTGGCTAAACCGGAAGTGTATTTGAGGTCGTGATAATAACAAAAAAATAAGGGGGGTAACAACATCCTGTGTCATATAATAAAAATAAAAAATTATACATGCGAACATTTCTTCTCTTAGTTCTTTCCCAGCAAAAAGAAAAAAAGGATCCATTTCCACATTTTAAAGTTTTCATGTATACATAATGGATAAAACCATAGACAATTTGTAGTTTCACTATAGACACCCAGAACAATGCTAAATTTTTGGTCATCAGCTTGGACGCTTGCTTCGTGGAATTTATAAAGCGGGTATCCATCGAGGACACACGTTAACAGCGTATAATTTGCCGCTTCATAAATTCAGCCAAGCCAGCGTCCAAACTGATGATCAAAAATTTCACAAGTCATAAAATTTGATTTAGGTATACCGGGTGTCAACGAATTTATTAGACAATCTATAACTTCTAGAGTATATGACATATAAAAATAAGACTTGATAAGAGTAAATGGTATAAGCATAGGAGAGTTTACGCAAATATTTTACTTTTCAGTCACTTCTGGTTTAACCGAAAACAGCTTTAATTTTGAATTTTTAAATGGAACACCATGTATTTTTTATCATTTTTGGTGGAGACGACAAAAATATGATGTTGGTAGTAATATTGTTGATTCTACACTTTAGAATTAACCCTCTCAAATCTCAAATGTTTTGTTTTCAAATATTTTGTTATTAAAACAGCAATTACATATTTTAAACTGTTTTAGACAACCTATACCATAGAATAATAATAATAAAAAAAATAATGCGTTACGGATTTAGTTATGTACATATTAAATAAAGTCCGTGAACTGATTTATCATAAAGCCTTTTATGTAAGACGCTACAGGCTACAAAGAAAAATATATTGCAGACATTTTGCTGCAGGGTATGGCTAAAGTAATTATTTCTTTGTATCTGGCACTAATCACCGGATACAAGATGTAAAGAAAATACTGAATGAGTGGGTGGTGGTATAATGAATGTCAAAAGCCAATGCACCTTCGATAAGATGTTGTCACTGGTATGAACACGGCCGCCGTACTGGCCGGAGTTGGGTTTATCATAAAATTATGGCTCACTTGCTATTCATACATGCCGTTTTTTAATTGGAATGCAGATTTTTAATCCATTTAAAAATAAAATAAATCTAGAAGTAAGTGTTTTTTTAATTACTAATTCATTTCATCGCTAAAAGTTAACTTTTATAATTTTTTGCTTTAACGACACTTTCCATTTTTAAACTACACATTGTTATACTAGTCCCTGGGCCAGTAATGAAATTGAGTTCATGGTAATAACACTTTTAAAACCTTTTAGGGGTTTTTTTTTACGAGTCTACCACAAATATTTATACCACCCAAAATGTCAATGTTCAAATGTTTCGGGTGTCGGACTGGGCAAACGCGTCACTTTTTTTATCAGACAAGGTTAACACAATGTTTTACAAGCCATTTGCAAACATTGTGCCGAAAATCGTAAGGGTTACAATTACGAAACCTGCCCAATCCGTGACTGTAACACTCACGATTTTTGGCACAATGATTAAAAATTGCATGTATATCATTGTGGTAAACTTGACCGTCAAAAAAGTAACGCGTTTGCCCAGTCCAACACACGAAACATTTGACATTGATAGGCTGGGTTAAAGCGCCGGTTCCGTATATGGCGGTATGAATATTCGTAGTAGACTCACCAGAAGGAACACCCTCAAAAAGGTTTTAAAAGTGTTATTATCATAAAGTAAATTTTATTACTCGCCCTGGGACGTAATTTCATTTGCTCTGATGATTAGAATACAAAGTACCTGAATATATTTTGGCCTATTTTGATTGCGAATTACTCTAGAACAAATAAAGTTATTAATATGCCGTTTTTGCAGAAAGTCTTAGGTATCATATTCTCGCCATTTGGTTGTCACATGCCGTAGGCGTTATATACAGTTAGAAGGCCGAAAAAAAGCGTATTTTCCAGAATTTTGTCTGACAAAACTTTTAAATTTATTTGATCTAAAAATTTGTACACATATTAAGGTAACTTTTAACTGCATTTTATTAGTAAGTAATAATAAAAATATTTATTTGGAAAGGAGCTACAGCTGATCTCCGGGAGCTCCTCCCAAAAGATGTTTTGCTGTGACCACTATATCTTTGAACTAGATTCTCTAAAATTGAAAACCAAACAGATTTTGTTAAAGTAATGTTTAATCTAGTAATTAATCAAAGAAATAGGCAGAATATTTTTTTTACAAAACGGCGGTTTATGAAAAAAAAATTACCAAAATTTTCACCTTAAATTGTTTATAAAAACAAAAATATTTATCGATGAAAAAAATCTTTGATTAATTACTAAAAAAATATTTAAGAAGCTCCCGTTAATATTTAACACTAATCGGTTTAGCCGTTTTTGAGTAATGTTGGTCATCGACTTTGAAAACACCATTTTGAGAAAAACGCTTTTAAAGTTTAAAAACTACATAAAGGAACTCCAAAACGCCTTTTTAAATATGCGTGTAACTTCAAAAGTATTCACCGAAACGATATAAAATTTTCTGTGTGTATTCTTAAATATATGTACATAAGGAAAATAAAAAAACGATTTTTGGAAACTCTAACTGTATATAACCCCTTAACGCGAAAAAAAATGTTCGCTTTTCCGATATACCCCATGTATATTGTATGTATTATTTGACAATGAAAATTTGCTACATAGAAGATTACAGAAAAATACGACTACAAAGCTATACGGTATTAGCAAAATTATAGTTGCAGTGAGACAATTTTACTATTTTTTGTAACTTTTAATAATACTTTGAATAACCTTTAGCTAGCTTGGCCGTATTTTTTTTGTCCCCTTGTATGTAACAAATTTTCATTGTCAAATATTACATTTGATGCAGCCAATTTTTAGAGATTATTATAGTATTCGAAGTAGCAACATTTTCGAAAAATAATTTTAGGTCAGCTGATTTTTAATATGTTGTTCTCCTTCCTCTTCTGGATAGACCCTGGGCTGTCTGGCTGGAGGCAGTGGTTGCATTTATTAGTTCGCATCCTACCTGAACAGGTAATAAGCCACGGTTTTGAAAACATTTTAAGAAAAATGGTTTTTATTTTAAAGATAGGTTTACCAAACATATTTTTTATTGCCACACATTTTTATCATTGTTAATTATACAGTCGTTCCCCTTCTAACTTCTAAAACGTTTGGTATATGTTGATGAAACTTGCCAAACATCTATCCAAACAAACCATCCCATTTGCGCGCTCCTTTGATGCAAAAACGACAAGCTCGCGGAATCATTCGCCAAGCTCTTAAAACGACGTAAATTCCGTTCACGTCCACGTCCGCGCTATGTTAGGCTATGTGACGCGCTATTTGGCGCGACGAATTGTTGCAAGCCTGGACGCAGCATAAGGCTTTTCTGCGAAAGCCGCATTTTGATAACTTTATTTGTTTTAGAGTTATTTGCAATCAGAATGGCTCAAAGTATAGTCGGATACTTGTATAAAAAAATAAGTGTAATATTGTCTGTAAGTTGCTGATTTCTTTATTTTCGGTAAAAAACGAGGTAAAAACTAAACATTTATCTTTCCTTTGCCTGACTCTTTATTTTTAATATAAAGTGAAGAAAAGAATAAATTAATTTTTAAACTTATATTATATGAAAATTGGATAAAAAGAAAAACGATAAAAGACGTAAAATATACTAGAAAATGTAAAATATCGCCATATTCCAAATATGTCAAAAGCAAGACAATTGGATTTATTTGTAAGACAGTGAGTGATACATTTTTAAAATACATATGTAAATTGAATACTAACTTGACACGAAATATAATACAGTTTTGTATTTGGCACAATTTATTTTAACATCAGCAAACAAATAGGGAAATTGCCCCCCCGGAGCAAAAAACTACTTCTTTGATAGGTTGTTGCCTGGAGCTGGCGCTTCTGTAAAGGCCTTTTTACGTTGGTTATTAGGGAGACATGTCTTAACTTGTTAATTTTCTGTCATTGCATGTTGTTTAGTAACGTAAAGTCAATTTTTTTATTGGCCTAATTCCTCTCTCAATGCCTATCTTCTTTTTTCATGTGCCTTTGGCTGTTGCTTCCCGAAATCAAGATTTGCGTACGGCTCTGAGTTTTATGTATTTTAAAAATTCTACTTTTTAAATTAAAGCTTTATTGTTAATACCTGATTAAAATTAAGTTGAAATTAAAAAAAATGTGGGAAGGAATTTCATGAAAAAGAAACGTATGAGTAATTAAATGAACATTAATTATGAAATTAAACAATGCGCAGTGGTAAAATTAGAGACATTATTATTTTAGCTAACTCTCTGTTTATTTAACCATTTTACAAAAGTTTTCTTTTATTTCAGTTGTTAAATCTTCAATTAGACCAATATTCTGCCACATCAGTAAAATGAACGAAAAACCAAATGGCATGATCGAATATTCGGCAAAAAACTCATCAAATGCGATTCCACCAACAACTCCAATGATTTCATTTCTTTTCCGACGTCAGAAGTCCTAAAAACACCCAAATCACGGGAGTATACTTCAGTTTTGCCAACATAAACACTCAAAGTGACGACTTTTTAAAAACTGCGGGATCTTTATGATAAACTAAACGCCAGTTGTGCTAACGGTGATGTGGAGAAAAACTGGAAGTTATTCAAGTGGTGATGTGGGCGCATAATGACAATTATGGTGATTTCGAACTGAGTCATAGAGATAGTTTGTTGGGATTGCCGTGGTTTGCTATGCCGTTTACTGAGATTAATTTAAAGGTAAGTGATTTGAAGTTACTAAGAAACTTTCTAGAAATAATATTAAAACGTTTTATTACAATGTAATGTTTTTTAAATAGAGGTATGGAAGCGATACAGCCGACCATAGAAAATCACACAGTATTTTAAAGCAGTGGCAATATTCGAGGTAGGGTTCGACGATGGGTGGAAGTGGTGCGCCGGCAGCCCCTGATCTCGTTTGGCGCCAATCAGAGCGCTCGTTGCAGTACTTTAGGAGAGCACATTCTAGATTAGTGGAATGAATTAAATGCATGCATTTCCTAGGGTCTGCCGTTCTGTTTCTGCACCGGTATAAATTTTATATAACGCCATTTTTGGTAAAAAATGTTATTAAAATAATATTACAAAACAACATTACGATAATATATACAGGGTATTTTAGGATAAGATGCTTATTCTTATGGGTAAAAATGTTTAGTTCAGTAATTTCAGGAGGAAAAGTTTACATAATGTCTAAATGTTTTGGCTTCTGAAATACAGGGTGATAAAGTTAAAAAAATATGTTTATTCTATAATATTAACTATTAATGTTGTAATTAAAATTTGGTACACAGTTACTATGCATTAAGAGGCATGTTCTGATAAAACAATATTTTTCTTATATCTTTCAGTGGCGTTCGATTAAAATTTAAAGTAAACATTTTTAAAGCTATTTTGATACTGTCACTATTTTTTCTCAAAACAAAAATTATTTTTTTAATTTGCATTTACTTTTAAGCTAATTTAATCTTTGATTTTTTTTTGTTCGACAAGTCGTTTTTGTTCATTAAACAGGAATCAAGAATACATTTCTTATCGTAAAAAAAATTAAAGGGCAAAAGAGGTCAAGTCAGAAAAATGCTAAAACAGAAATTGAGGTAAAAACAAACAAAATACCAAAATTAACAGAAAAATTAAAAGGTCTGGCAACGCTGAGTACACCAAGATAGTTTAACAATTTCACATATTTTCATTCAATTCTATATAATTCCGTCACAATTCCACTTCACCTTCCCCAAGTCCACACAATTCCATATAATTTAATCCGATTCCATCGGCTTGTACACCCCAATTTCTTAGTGGTTTACACCTCGTAAAAAAGTTTTACAGGGTGTCCAACCGGTAACTGCTGCGATCGATCTCTCGAAAAGTACGCTTTGGAAAATTTAAAAAATTTGGTAACAATATAAAATCAGTGGGAGAGATACAACTAAAATATTTTGATAGCTCTATCACTTCCGGTTATACAGGAAGTTAATATCAACTTGCTTTTTTAATGGAACATCCTATATATTATTTATTTTTGCGTAAAATTCTAAACATATGCTATGTATAGTAATTTATATTTAGGTCCAAACGTTTTAGACTTATTTTAAATTGAATGTAAAAAATGCCGCTTGCAAGCCATTACAAAACCATCAACTGATTCTAAACAAAAGCCATTTAATATGAGTTGGGGTTAGATTCCTTGTACACAAAAAACTACTTTAGTAGATCGTATTGATATTTTCATAATTAACGAAGTGGTCGAAAATAATCACTAAAAATTATAACCAGTGCTTTTTTTTATCTTGGGCAATATCTGGCAGAGAAATTTAGATGGTGGGCAGTAAAATGTGCAGTGCAATATTGTTATTATATGAATACAGGGCGTTTTAAAATTAAGTACAAATATTTTAGAAGATCATTTTTAGGGTCCCATAAACTAAAAACAAAAACCCCTTCAGCTTGCAATCATCGCAAATTGGGTTAAAAACTGTGACAACATTTTCGCATCAAATCTCACGAAAATTTGCACATTCCTATCAGTTAAAAAGTTGTATTTATTGTATGTCTTAAAGAAGGTAAAAACCCAGTAATTTATTAAAGATTCCTCCACAATAGGGGGATATTAATGGGTGTAAAGCCTGTTGATGACCAAAATTTTATGTGTAAGATCAATTTTAAAAGTTAAGCTACACCAGCATAATGAATGGCCACAGAAAAATTGAAATATTTGTTTTTTGAATTTTGTGATAAAATAAACGGTTTACAAGAACCTTTAGTGATATATACATTGGAAATCTTAAAAGAGTTCCGCCCCCTTTATCTTTTGAATGGGACAAGTTATTGAGATCGGGTAAAATTGGGTAAACTACTCTTTGACATAAAAATTATTTTGATATAGAAGGCAATAGCAACTTTTTTTAAAATGAAAGAGGGGTCATGTGGCATTTTGTTTTAAAGGCCTTTCGATTCTCTATGCATCACCATTTTATGTTTAAAAATCGGTCCAGACGTTCTAAAGTTACAGGGGTTTGAAGTTTAGCTGCAATTTGTACATATATTGCGCTTTTTAAAAGTTTTCTCCCCCTTAACTTTTGAATGGGTAAAGATATCGAGATCGCGTAAAATTTGTGTAAAATGGTGTCACTTAAGCTACTTTTTGGCACTAAAATAACTTTGGTCACGTGGTCTAGTATCAAGGGGGCACTGGCAACCTTTTTTGTTGCAAACAGAAACGGAAGGTCATGTGGCACCTCCTTTTAAAGGTCCTTAAATTTTCTTCCCAACCCCATTTTGTTTTTAAAAATCGACAAGGCCGTTCTAGACTTACAAGCCAATTTCATTAAAACTGCACTGTTTGTATGGTATTTAAGCCAAATTTTAAACGGTTCTAAACGGCTGGGTCGATTTTAAAAAGCAAAGTGGCGTTGAGTAGAGAATTAAAGGGCCTTTAAAACGTTCCCAATTTCTATTAAAAAAGTCTTATTCAAAAGACAAAGTTGTAACTATTTTAATATCATCACTGTATTTTTTTTGTTAATAAATAATATACATTTGGTCATTAAAATTTGAAATTGGTACACGTTACTGAGGGAAAAAATTTGGAATTTTAAAAAAATTATTAGGATATTTTATTTTATATTTAAATTTTATACTTAAATCCGTTTCTTATGACATAGCGCAACATACTACAACATATAATTTTTAATATTTCAAACATAGATCATTTATTCATGAATTCCATAATTCGGATACTTGAATATGAGCTGACTAAATACTTTATATAAATGGAATGGTTTTTTGAACATGACTTTTTGTGTTCAATTAGCAGGTTGGGCGAACGGTTGAGCGAGAGCAATTATTGAGGTTGGCCCTGGCGCCGCCACTGATTATAACGACAAAAACCTTAAAAGACATTTTTTCAAACGGAAAGCCGATTATTTATTACCTCTTTCTTTTAAGCAAAAAAATAAGGGTAAATTTGCATTCGGATGTCTTTTCCAAAAATTTATATTTTTGAAATATTAACAATTTAATATTCATCTATGTAACAATGCTTTTAAGTACGCGTAGATCCGGTATAGTTAGGCTATAACGCCGCATTTCGTTGAGAAGGCTAACTAAAAGCCCAACTAAGCCGTACTTAAAAGCATTGTTAGAATAGAGAAATAATAAATTGTTTATATTTCGCAAACTATACATTTTTGAAAAAATAGACATCCTTATACAATTATATCCTTATTTTTGACCACTCTGTATCTATTAATTTTAAAAATATCAATACAGTCTACTAAAGTAGTTCTTTTCTACGAGAAACCCACCCCTAAGTCATATTAAAGGCTTTTGTTTGGAAGAAATTGATAGTTATCAGTGGCGACGCCAGCTTTTTGGTTTAGGGAGAGGGAAAATATTTTTAGGGGTGGCCAGATTTTTTTTTAACGTATTCAAATTTTGAACATAAAAAGCAGGCAAAAAGGTCCTCACCGATAGAAAACTTAAATTCTTTAGCCCATATAATGTTCACTCTGTCCTGCAATAATTTTGAGAAGAAAGCAAAAACAAAATTACGTAACTTCATATAATACAATTTTATAGAAGAAAGAGAAAGACGGAGCTACGTATTTTTCCTCTGCTGTTGGGGATACATACATAGATTTTTTTCTAAAATTTAAATTATAACGTTTTATTTTTGGAGTTCTGTAATTGAGTTTCCATGATACCCAATAAATGACACTTAAATACTATTTTCTGAAAAATATACGTGGTTTTCTCCGGAACACGACGATATTCTACTCTAATGTTGTTTTGTGTTGTGTTCCGCCACCTCTACCTTTTCCTACTTCTTTCCTTCTTATGTTATGTTCCACTTTCCAGGGGGAAGCACCAACTTTTCAGGGGTAACCCGGGCCAACCCTGCGCCACTGATGGTTATGTAATGGCATACAAACTTCATTTTTCACATAAAATTTAAAATTGGTCAAAAACGGTTGTACTTAGGTTTGGAACATTATACGTAAGTTATGTTTAGAAATTTACGCAGAATCTAAGAAATAAATATTACATAGGGTTTTTTATTTAAAATAAGGAAGTTGACATTAACTTCCGGTATAAGCGGAGCTGGTAAAATATTTTAGTTTAATGTCCCCCACTGACTTTATAAAGCTAGCAAATTTTTAAAATTTTCCAAAACCCACTTTTCAAGAACTCGATCGCAGAAGTTCACGGTGGGACACCCTGTATTGTCACCCTGATTAGCATACCTTGTAACTCCAAAATGACCATTTGTTAAATATGCTATGATGAAGCTAAGAGCTTTGACTAAATTAAAAGCTTACTCTACTAATAGACGACACCACCATGCAAAATTGAACCAAAAATGGAGTTACGTGGTTTGGCTAATTATGGTGACGATATGTACTTTTGCAACCTTACCACCAGTGGCGGCGCTAGGTGTGGGCGCGATGGGGCGAGCGCCCAACCTAAATTGTCTTCGCTCAACCTACTATCAAGCAAAAAAGCATAAAATCGCGAAGAGGCTTTATTAAACAAAAACCAAACCAATCTTATAAACCATTTATTCAATTCATATTCCACTTGAATTACGGAAAACTAACATTATGTGGCGCTAAAGCGAGATTTTAGTGCAAAATTTAAATATAATATATATTTTATCTAAAATATTTAAAACACAAAAATTTCCATCAGTTTAACTAAAAATTTAAATTACAAAATGAATTAATGAATGTAATTTATTAAACAGAAAAAAACGCAAAAAATCAAATATTTGAATTTTTTTTTGACCAACAGGCTTGTTTAGCTTAACTTTTAACAATGGATCGTACCGAGTATCGTACACAAAATTTTGGTCAGGCTTTTTCCCCATTAATACCTCCTATACCTTCTACATTTTATAAGGCAAACCATAAATATAACTTCTAAAGTGACGGGCTGTACAAATTTTAGTGAAATTCAAAACAAAAATGTAGCCTTACTTTAAAATAAAAGCTTACTTATAATGGCTATAGCTTGGAGGGGTATTTTTGGAACACCGGTTTAGTTTTTTAAAAATAATTACTTTGTGTATTTTAAAAGTTGGGACATTTAGAACATAGATTTATTTGAACTTTTTTTTAAACATCACCTGATGATTCACACCCTCTCATCTCTCAGCATCTGAAACACCCTATATTATAGCCTAGACTTAGGCATACAGAAAGTGAATTTTTTAAATCCAGATATTTTTAAAACGTCTGCTTAATTTAACTTATACGATGTATATCTTTTTTAGGTAAAATAAGTTAAAAAATAAGGATTTTTATCTAATATTTAAATACAGAGTGGCTCAAAACAGTAGTTTTCTTTAAAATCCCTGCAAGATACCGCAGATGACGCTCTCTGAATTTATGAATAAAAATAAGAGTAGTTTTTATATTTCACCAAAAACCCCATCTTGGCAAATATTGTGGCAAAAAAACTATTATTAGCCAAATTATTTTTTTAAAACTAAAACCAGAAACTTTTAAAACCCTGTATCTCCGAAATCATCCACTTTTAGACAAAGGTAAGTTATGGGTTATACCGTTATATTTTAGCCTCAGAAATTTGTGATAGCATTTTTTTGCCCTTTTGGAAACACTGTGTATACGTCGAAAAAGACCCTTCCAGCCTCCCGAATTTCGTCCCTGATTGCATTTGCACAAATTGCTGCCCACCCTCCATTTTTTTCTGCTGGGTATCGCCCAACCTAAAAAAAAAAACTGGCGCCGCCACACCAAAACTGAACGATAAAATTTGAAAAACTTGTTAGACACTTGTTTTCCATGAAAAATGCGTAAAGAATTCCTTTTATTGTAATTAAACCCTAAAAATGATGTGTCTGCTTTATGTTTTATTTCTTTGTAACTTTTAAAATTAATATAACACAAAGATTAATGATAAACCTTTATCATTTTAAGTTTCTGCCTCCATTTTACACATTTATTATTAAAGGTATTAAATTACTTTTTGCCCCTGCTCATTTATTTCTTCCTTCCTTACCTACTGCGGGATTGTCCATGATGACTCTACTTTTTATTAATGGATTTATTATAATTAAATTAGCATTTAATTTTTGTCATTACTACATGAAAAAAAAGTATTTTAATTTTATTTTTATGTAAAATACTCTTTGCAGGAAAATAATTAACCCAATCATGGGTAAAAATCAGAATCTATCCAGAAATAAATAAAAAAAATCGTTATGAAATACCTTCTTTTTCAGTGTCAAAAAATTATAAAATTTGTCTCGACTTTTTAAAATTTTTCAATCAATTTACAAGATGTTTATAATGCACATTAGAAAATATAAAGACAAGTTTATACAGCGTGTCTTCGAAGTTCTCAAATTTTCATAAAAAAATACCAAACAATTCAAAAGTTAGGAGGTGGGTCTTGACTTTAGACAAGCACTGTATATTACCATAGTGTTGCAAGGATTTTAATTGTTTTCTCATTTTCTCTGTAAATACAAATAGTGTACCTTTATTACCTGTGTAAAAATGACTCGTCTGACGCCTCGTGCGACCATACTCTCTCTGACAGTTGTCAGTTTCCACACTTTTAATGTAATATACTATTAAAATTTAGCTAATTTCGTTTTTCTACTAGATGCCCAAGCGTTTGTGTGAGCCACCTTGTATATTTGTACGGCCAAACCACAACCTAGATATTTATATTTTTTGTAAAGAAATGGATAAAAGAGAATGGGGATTGAAAGAAATGAACAAAACCTATTTTGGTCCTAGCGCCTAAATTATTCCCATAAATTTGTTTTTTATCCATTAGGTATTTTCGTTTTTTTGACATTTTATTTGTCCGATTCAGTTTTATTAAACTAGCTCTAAAAAGGTCTAAATCTTTATAATGTATTTGTTTGTCGACGTTTTCAGGATCCCTTTGTGCAAACTTTGAGAAATTCAAAGAGTATACGTCTCTATGGGACATAAACTGTTGAAATGGAAAATGTGGTAAAGCGAAAAAAAGAAAAGTTTTGGAATAGGAATGGATAAATTGTTTTTTTTTTTGTATAAACTTGTTTTTGTAAAAGTATTAGGATATTTAGATGAGTCAATAGTTTTCTTTTGAAATAGCGCCAAAACTTTTACAGCGAGAATAAATAAATACATAGTGATCGCCAAAAAATTGGACACATTTAGTGTGTCTACGAAAGTTGGCGTCATCTAAAAACTTCTTCATATGAATAATTTTAAGAAAAAAGTTGTTCTTTATAAATAGTCCTGCATGGTCTAAAACCTCATATGTATCCATCAACCATCAGATATCAAATTGTATCACTCATTTACGAGAATTATTGCATATGAGTAAGCCTAAGCTGGAAATTTAATACTTGCTTGGGGTAGTGTTGGCAACCGAAACCGGTTTTGTTTACGGGTTTTCGGTTAACCGTGGTTTTAGCTAAAACCGTAAATTGTTTTTTTGGTTAAAACCCAATATGTATCCATCAACCATCAGATATTAAATTGTATCATGTGTCATCTACGAGGATTTTATTGCATATGAGTAACCCTAAGCTGGTAATTTTTTGGTAGAGCTCGTTTTGACAAAACCATTTTTTTGAGTAATTGGTTTTCGGATATCGATATTTCGGAGATACCAAGACAAATGTGTACCTGCGTTGGATGTTTGTTTTATTTCTTCTCTAATATCTTATAACTTAATAGTAATAATATTAATAAACTATAACTACTACCAATAACAAGCTAATTTATAATTTAAAAATCAACCTTTTTTATTTTTTTTTCACCAATAAACAAAATAAAAGCATCAAAAAATAGAATACCAAAAAAAATATTTTTATACTGGGTTAGTAAAAAGTACTGCAACTCCTAAATTTTAAAAACTGCTAAAGCTACATTTACTAAATTTGGTATCTAAAAGGTATTGGGCATAAAGAGTTTAATAGTCATATCGGCAGCGTTGCCACATTTCCCTGTTTTGTTTATCCATCCATTATTGGATATTGTATCTTTTTCATTTTTTTAAAGAAATATCCCATTTATTTTCATTGCTATAAATTGCGCAGGTCATTGTTGCCAGATTTTCAAGTTTTGAGCTACATGTAATATTTTTGGCATTTTAAATGAAAGGTCAAGTTTTTTTTAATTGCACTAAAACGCCAACTTTGGTAAGATTCCAAATTTTTAAAATTAAATCATTACCCCAGTTACTGATATTAACAACACCGCAATTCTATTAAAAGTTGGCAACAATGCTGATATCACTGATCGGTTATGTATGCCAAAAACCCTTAAATACCAAACTTTGTAGACATAGCTTTAACGATTTTACCAATATTTGGGCCCTAAATTACTTTTTGCTGAAAGTGTAGTGTATCATATCTCAACAATTTATACAGACAGAATTTTGAAAATTTAGAAAATTACTAAATTTGATCCGTCCAATTTAATGCAATAAAAATGCATGGGGTACTTCTTTAAAATAACTTTAAAAATACGTGTAGCACAAAACTGGCAAATATTTTAAAAATGCCAACTTGTAAATTTAATAAAATTTATCCAAGATATTTTTCAAAGAACTTACGGCTAATTTCCTTAGCCCCACCACAATTGCGCAAAAAGTATTTTTCATGTACTTTTGGAATTTCTAAAGTATTTCACTAAATTATTTTTTTATACGTCAAGAAACTTTAAAGTCCGAAAATCAAAAAAAAGTTGTCATTAAACCGTCAAGGCAAGAAGAGTTATATTTTTAATTTTATTTTTAAGACGTGAGAAGCAAGTGTCCATTAAGGCAAAATTTATCTACTTGGCCACCCCTACACTAAGGTCTTCATAGGAATTTAAAACAAAGCAATTCATTTATTTTTGGTGTTTAGGGTAAAAATATATTCTTAATTCATATTCTAATTATATTTTTAAACTTTTCCTTAAAACTTAATTAGCAAAACGACTGCAGTTCCAGTTGTTTTATTCGGGATGGCTGTTCTCACCAAATTGTCACCAAACAATTTCATTAAAAATAAAATCTTATCTGTGAGACTAATGGACTTCTTATTTCTTCTTCTCGTAACTATCAGCTACACAAACTTTATAGTAGTGTTCATTTTATTTTTTTCTATTTTTAACAGCTTTTTTTATTTGTTGTTTATATTCCGCATTAAATAGATTAAATAACAAAGGTTTTATAAAACAAATTGGCCGAAACGTTGACAAACAAAAACATTTAAAAGGTTTCAATGTTTTTGGAGCGGGCTTCATAAAACTGAAATGGGTGCAATAAAACTCGAATGTGAGCTGGGAGAAAACGTAATGGATAAAAAAGATTTATACAATTCATTTATGTGAAAAACAGGGTAAAACTTGGATATTGTTTAGGTTTATTTAAAGATATTATTGGCTTTTTAAATGCCTATAATAAATTTAAGGATATATAGAAAAGGCAGAATTTCTATTTTGAGATCAACAATAGGAATAAATTTCTTTTAAATAAAATATTATTTGGCTTTTTTCAGAATAAAGATATTAAATAACTATTTGAAAAATCTTAGACATTTTTTATATTATGAGAAGGGCTATTCTGCTATTTGCAATAATATAATTAAAGTGAAGATAACTTTTAAAGAAATAAATTAATAATAAATTATTAATTATAAAATATATAATTATTAAAGGCTAAGAAAAATTACTTAAGGAAGGTTGCAACTTCCCAACATAGGTTCAAGGGCTTCCGGTCGACAATATTATATAATAATCCAATCATAAAATAAGATCTTAACGAGGCTGCCGGACGTGAACTGATTCCTTGGACGCGCCTCAAAATTGTGAGATAACTGTTTACTAAAAAGGACTGGATGTGACTTTGACATTACTTTTGTGGAAGATACACCTTTAGGTATCATAACCAGTTAGGAAAGGAATGAGTATAAACCCCAGTTTCTCATAAAATGCCCGATATTATTTTTAAGGTAAAACACATTAAGCGTATCTTTCTTCCCTTAACACCAAGAAATCGTCTGGGCTGGACGGCATACCAGCAGTCGTTTTAAAAAATGTGCTCCAGAACTTGCACCAATCTTAACTCGGCTCTTTCTGAATTTCTTACGACACAGGTATCTTTCCGGAGAGCTGGAAAGCTGCACGTGTTCAACCTATTCCCAAGAAAGGATCTAAATCTCTTCCATCTAACTATAGACCAATTTCAATTCTCTCAGTTCTTTGCAAAGTAATGGAAAAATTAATTAATTCACAAATTCTTAAGTATTTAGAAAACACAAAATTTTGCATGACAGGCAGTATGAATTTCGCCACAAAAGATCTACAGCAGATCTTCTTTCCTTCGTATCACACTGCTGGAATAAGTCTCTTGAGTTTCTAGGTGAGTCCCAGATCGTTGCTCTTGATATATCCAAAGCTTTTGACCAGGTCTGGCATGCCGCACTTCTTAATAAACTTTCCTCCTATGGTCTTTCAACTAAACTCTGTACTTGGCTCTCTAGTTATATATCTGATCGTCGTATATCAGTTATTGTGGACGGCCATTCTTCAAGCTTTCACCAAGTAAATGCTGGAGTGCCTCAGGGCTCAGTTCTGGCACCAACATTGTTTCTTCTTCACATCAACGACCTTCTCTCGTCCACAACTAATTCCATTCATAGTTTCGCCGACGATAGTACCCTTCACTCCAGTTTTCAGGTTCCTAAACCCATCACTAAACCTGATTTGGAAAACAAACGCAGAGCGATGCAGATATCTCTTTCGCAGGATCTTAATTTAATATTGGATTGGGGCGCCAAAATCTCGTCCATTTTAATGCATCCAAAACACAATCATGTTCCTTGTCGCGAAAAGAGTCATCAAATACTCATCCTTCTTATGAGCGCCAAGTTTACAGAGCAAGACACCTTCAATCTTGTGGGCGTCACATTTGAAAGTAACCTTAACTGGCATAAACACATTGTATCTATAGCCACGGCAGCTTCAAAAAAGCTTGGATTTTCTCTTTCGAGCCAAAAGTATTTCTCCCCTTCTAATTTATACACTTTATATGTGTCCCAAATCCGACCTCCCTTGGAATATTGTTCTCATATCATGGGGCATGGCGTCCCCCACAACCCTAAGCATTCTTGATTCTATTCAAAGAAAGAGCTATTCGTCTCATTAATGATCCTTCACTTACAGAAAGGCTTCCCTCTCTTGCCCATCGTCGGGCTGTGGGGGATTTATCGCTTTTTATAGGTACTTCCATGGCTTCTGCTCTGAAGAATTGTCCAGTATAGTTCCTCCAACTAATTAAATACTTTTTTTATTATCTGTTTTTTTGAATCGTTGGCGCCGCAACACCGCTGATAAAAATTAGTCTGCTTCGTTTAAAGATGTTTTATTATTTTACTTGATTTTTTACTTACGTCTTACCGGTTTCTGTTTATTTAACAAAACGCTTTCTTGCATCTTGTTACCGACGGCATTTCCGAGGTGAGGCAAAGAAACTGGTAATGAAAACTCATTTAAAACCATTGATGTGTAAAATTTGATAAACCAAGGGAAGATTCCACGAATTTCCCGACGGAAACATGCGAGAAGGTTCTCAGGGGGAAAATTATTCATAAATATTACAAATTTAAGTTTAAAGCAGTGCTGTATTAACCATTAGGCTGACTAGGCTGCCAACCTAGGGCGCCATGAAAATATAGGCGCCAGACAGGGGAGTAATAGGCGCTAGACAGGGAGTTTTTAAAAAGTTTAGGTCGGATGGGGATTTTTGGTGACTAATTTCTCTGTAAATAAGGTGCTTTGGAATGAAATAGACGCAAAAAGGAACAAGTGACCATTTTTTTTAAATTTGGTAATCAAATTTTATTTCGGGTGGTGAAGTAAGGCGCCCGGCACTCAAAATAGGTACTACGAGGAAAGGACCTTTTTTTATGGAAAATAGGCGCTCCGGGAATTCTAGCCTAGGGCGCCTCATACAGTTAGTACGGCCCTTGTTTAAAGCCAAATAATTTTGTGTAGAAAAATCCTGAGATTAAAATATTTTTGTCGTGACAACGTCTTATAATTCCATGGACCCGGCTGCACGCACCAAAAACATGACTCATGCGGCGTTACCTCGCTCGTTCCATTTTAGGTTTGAAGTGCAAGCTAGAGCCCGGAACGAGCGACAAGAGGCACAATCCGTGATCGGCAGCGTTCGACATCTGTTTTTGTCCTACTTGAGTGAGCGTGCAGTGAAAAGTGAATGTGGTGTCAATTGTTTATAGCAACGATAATTGCCGCGATAAAGGTAATGATTCTTTCGATATTATATATATGTTCAGTGATATTGTCGAATATTCGTGTTTTTATCATTAAAATAAGAGTTACAAAAATTTTAATATAGTTTCCAAATTTTAAATTCCAGATGTGCAGTGAAAAGTGAATGTGGTGTCAATTGTTTAATTTTCTTTTAAAAATGCAACCATTCCATTAGTATTTTCTTATGACGTTGTCACGTTCAACTATCATCAGTAAACTTTGCAGGCAACCGATTTTTTTTATTATACTGGGTGTTCATTTAAAAATGTGCCACTTAAGTTATCTGCAAAAACAGACAGATTTAAGAAAATCGCCGAAACACGTCAAGATATTTATTAAGGGGAACATTTTTTTAGAAAAAATTGAACGGCGCTCCTTTAACCCCTTAACCACCAGAACTACCATTCCGAAATTCTTAAATAAGAAGGAGGTCGAGTGATACATCATTTTAAAGCTCCTGACTAATACTTTATAACCTTGGAATATAAAGTTATCTACTTCAAAATGGCGGTACCTTAAAATTAAAAAATACCTCATTAGAATGGTAATATTTCGGAAACTGACAACGTAAGGTATACTTAAAATGGTACTTTCTTAAAGCTCTTTTAAGATCCTTTGCATGGTAATACAAGTGATAATATACAGGGTAGGATAAAAAGTATATATTTTTAATATAATACCAATATTACATATAATCAATAAAAAGATATTTAAAATATATTTAAGAAAATAGCACATTAAGTACATTGACTTTATTTGTTTTGGAAATATAGCCCTCCCAATCAGGTATTTGGGTAATTTTTAAAGTATCGCTATTTTGTAGTAGGTAAATATATTGACTTTATATTCTAGGTTTATAAAGTGCACGTCAGGAGCTTTAAAATGACATATCACTCGATCCCCTTCTTATTTAAGAATTTGGAAGTGATGGCCCTTGTCGTTAAGGGTCAAAGGGGCGGTTTAAATTTTGTAGAAAACGTTTCCTCTTAATAAATATCTTGACGTGTATCGACGATTTTCTCAAATCTGCCCCTTTTCGCTGATAACTTGAGTGGTAAGTTTTTAAATGAATAATGCAAATACTTATTTTAATCCCTTTATACAGTGAGTATATTAAAATAATTTTTTTATCTTTTGAATGAGAAAATATATTGAGATCGGATAAAATTTGTGTTAAAGGGTGACACTTAAACTACTCCTTGACATAGGAATAATATTGGTCACGTGGCCTGGTGCCTTAGGGGCACTAGCAACTTTTTTTAAATATTTACGCAGGTTTTAAATATTCTATCTGACACTGACTTACCACCTGGCTGCCACGTCACTTGCTTTACCATTTCAGTACTCGCCTTACCTTAACCTAAATTTTATTTTGCGCTAGTTGGCAATTAGAACCACATTAGTTTACCATTTTTATGCAACAATCACAGCAAAAGAGTTTATCCATTTTAAACCTCCATGATTTCACACTTCTGTCTACCGGCCCGGCTTGCCAGATGATACAAACCAAACAAATCTTTAATTACCAGCAAAAGATAAACAATCCGCATAGTTTTAAATATCAAATAAGGTCATGCAGGCGGTAAAAAACCGGATGAACTTTTTATAATAAAGCTTAAAAAAATGACTATACCTACCTACTTAACGTAATATACAAGGTGATCCTTATCGATATGAAAATATTTAATATTGTTATTTTACATAAAAATTTATTATAGTTTGCTTTTAAGCTAGAATTTGAAAATATTTAGTAAAGAAAATACATTTTTTTATGATTATGATCGAAAAAATATACGCACTGACTTTACTAAATTTATTGCTTCTTTGGATTAGGTGGGTACATGTGCAGCTTTTGTTATTTTTTTTTTAAATTTTAATTTCTTCTTTAAATTAAAAATAAATAAATAAAATCGGCCTTATTGCATACCTCAGCTTATAAAATACCTAAAGAATAATTTATTTTGGATATTTTTTTATATAATTCATTATTAATAAATATTTACAAAAGCAAACAACCTACTAAATTAAAAAGTTATAACATCAAACTATCGATTTTTACTAAATTAGGTGTTGTTAGTTTTGTATTTTTTTATTTAGTCGAGAGGAACGTAATGAGACTTTTTTTATTTATTTATTTTTAACAAAGCAACATAAAAGAAATTAAAAACCAAGAAAAATGTATTTTTACATTCCAACTCTAAACAAAGAAATAAGGTCAATGACGTACCTACCTTTTTTTAAGGAAATGTTCCTTTAGGTGCCGCGTGGAACACCACTGGACTAAATTTAATCAAGTTAGAGTTAAATTAGCTTTCTTATACTATAAATACCATCGCCAAATATCAATAAAATTTATTAACGTATTATTGAGGATATTTTTAAAAACATTTTTTTATTAAAGGTTAATAATAATACCCTGTTTGTTAAAAACGACGAATTTACGGATCCATGGTTATATGAACTTTTTGTCTGCAAATTATGCAAAGAATGGTTCCCTAAAATTTGGCAGCGTACTTTTTTACTCCCTGTATATCATAGATAGAGACTACCAGTAACTGACAAAAAAATATTTGTTTTTATTACCTATATATTTTTTAATTAGTAATGGGCGGAAAAGTATTATATACTTTCTTTTTATTATTAGTAATAAGCACAAATATATAGCTAATTTTTTGGAAAAATAGGTAGTTAGCGAAAAATATTACTTAATTTTTTTAAAATTGGTAATTAGCTAAAAATATTACTACCAGAAAAATATTGGTAATGCGCTTCTCTACTCTAAGTTTAACAATTCGCAATTTCATTTTAATAAAAATCCATAAATGAACTCGAAAGAAAAATTAACAAGTTTTTATCGACACTAAAAAACATTTGATTTTGTAATGTATTTTGCTAATTGCTGATTAAAAAAAAAGGTCATATATTTTCGCTAATTTCTTATTCTCAAAAAAGTAATACTACCAAAATCATTAATGAAATGTCGATAATGCCTATTACTACCAGAAATTTGGTTTCCTATTTATACAATGTAATATGTACATGTCGCAGGCAAAAGGTTATTTTGGGCAAATGACTTCATGAACATATTTTTTATTTAAAAGCCATTTGCCTAGGTAAATTAATTTGCTGTGGTCCTTGTTAGGCAAATGACTGTGATATATTTGATAACATATATGGGGAACAATGTGTTTTGCAGACTACAGTAAAAAGCAAAAGCACGAGTAATTTGATTGGTTCGAAGCGCTATATACGTTCATGCAAAACTGTCACATTGAGGCAGTCATGGTTAGTTTTGGTTAGTTAAACTTTTTTCTAATTTGCTTTATTAATAAACTAGCGGATCCGTGCCCAGTTCGTTGGGCGTTATTATCTTGACTTTTTGTTTAATCATAGTAAAATATAGCCTATAACACTCCTGAATAGTGTAGCTTTCTGATTGTGAAAGAATTTTTATGATAGGACTAGCAATTCCGGAGATTAGCGGCTACAAACAAACAAACAAACAAACCGACAAACAAAACTACAAACTTTACCTCTTTATTTATTAGTATAGATTAAAAAAAAAGATTTTACCAACCGGAACTTTACTAAAAAGTTATTCCCTGACTATTGGACTATTTTAATAAAAGATAAGTACAAAAGTCGTAAAACACAGGAAAATTTTATAGTGAAACCCTTTTAGCAATAAATTTCCTAAGCTTGCAATTTTCTTTGCCGTTCATATTATCATTATAGCTTCTGGCAAGGCTTTTTAAGCTGTTTCCGTTGAAGAGTTAGGAGTAAGGATTAGAGATGTATAGCACACTAATAGAATACCGTAACATACAACCACATGTTTACATTTCTAAAGTGTCTTTTTTTAAAAATATAACAAATATTCAATTTAAAAATTCTCACTTGCAATACCAACTAGTGCTAAATGTTTTCCGGAATTTTTTCAAGGCCACGAACATTTTGAAAATTATCCCGAGCCGCAGGCAAGGGTAGACTTTTCTTAAAATATTCGTGACCGAGAAAAAAATTCACTAACTGTAGTTGTATAAAATTGTCATTTAGAGTCTTAAAACCTTACATTATTTTATAGTATGTTATGTCTGAAATACTACAACTGGTACAAAATAACATTTTCTCTAATTATGTATGTGAATGACAGACATGACGTAAAAACAAATTCAATGATTATGTCAAAAAAATTTCACTAGAATTCGCTCCAGGATACCCCAGGCAGGAGAAAAAATTTCCGATAAATACTTGTGTTGTCAGGATAATGCAACCAAAACTACACATTTGATTGGTGAAAAAACAGTGGTGTGGAATTTTCACTTTGTAATATCACTAGTGCTAAATTTATTTCCGGATATTTTTTCAAGGCCGCGAATATTTTGAAAATTATCCCGAGCCGCAGGCGAAGAATTTTCTTAAAATATTCGTAGCCGAGAAAAAATTTCCCGGAATAATTTAAGCATGTGTGGTATTCGGTAAGAAAAATTTCACACCAAGTTTGTGTTAAATAATATTCTTTAAAATTAATATTTGTAATTTTGACAGGAGCTTTAAAATTTTACTATAAAATAAATATTTTTCATTTTACCAATTGTAGTTGAAAATATATGTAATTTTAGAGCTTATCATTGTTTATTTTTTTATATTTTATATTACTTATATTACTACAGTTGGTAAAAATAGTTTATTTTAATTTTTTAGACCTATAACTTGCATTCGATTGATTTTCACTTATGTCTACTACTTCAGTCCTATGATATTATTTAACTAACTGTAGTTGTATAAAATTGTCATTTAGGGACTTAAAACCTTACATTATTTCATAGTATGTTACGTCTGAAATACTACAACTGGTACAAAAGAACATTTTCTTTAATTATGTATGTAAATGACAGACATGACGTTAAAACAAATTCAATGATTATATCAAAAATTTCCACTATAATTCGCTCTAGGGTACCCCAGGCAGGAGAAAAAAATTCTGATAAATACTTGTGTTATCATGGTAATGCAACCAAAACTATACGTTTGATTGGTCCAGAAACAGTGGTGTGGAATTTTCGATTAAATTATATTTTTATAAAAAGTTAACGTAAATTTATCTTCGAGAAATTATAAAGGCCCAAAGTAAAGGGTTACCCAGTGGCACGCTTGTGGCTGCTTCGGTTGAATCGGCAGCATCGATCTCCGGAGTTAAGCAGTGAAGTGCGCGCCCATAACTTGGATGGGTGACCGGCGTTGTCGGTTTTTAGGCAACGGCGACCGAGCAGCAACCATCCAAGTTATAGAATGAATGGTGTGTGAATGGGAAGGACTAGGGGTCAAGGTACAATAAGCCTTCAGGCTGCAGTGCACCACCTAGGGGGACGGTCGTCGGACCTGGGTGGGATGACCCCGAAAGGGCGAAAAGGAAAAAAAAAGGTTATCCAATGGAAGCGTCCTACTTTTAAATGAAAACAAACAACTAAAATAAATGGGATTATTGTATTTCATTTTTTTATTTGTTAGTACAGTACATACCATTAATATGAAACAGTATGTCTGGCAAACGGCCACCATGGCTTCGTTGAGTAGCTTGAATTCAAGATATCTAGTTTGTTTCGATTACAGTCTCACATAAAGTTGGTTGAATTTAATTTATCGTCATTATAACTAGTGTACTCCTTTTACCTTGTAGAACCGTTCCCTGAGCTGTCAATAGTGTCAAGAACGGTTTTACAACATAAAAAAATGTCAAAAAATTGTAAAAGGAACACTCATGGTGCCGTTCCGGGCGGTTCTGGAACATAAAAGGAATGCGGCAAATGTTGTTCTGTAAATCCCCAGTTATTAGTGGTTTATTGGCCTATACCCTGGCTCTGAAGTACCCCCATAAAAAAGTCGAGGGGCGTTAAATCACAAAATCTTGATGGCCGTTTTTAAATTTTTTTTTATTTATAATTTGTATTTGCTTTGGAATCATGTATATCTCCATGATAAATTAGTGAAACTAACTGTAAATATATGCAAAATGTGGTAACATTATCGCAAAGGATTTGAACACAATTCGCAGTTAAAGATGAGACATTCTTATTGGATGACCCTTAACTTACTCGAGAAAAAGCTTTGACCGAATGATGAACGTACCACTATTTGTGTTTTCTTTTTAATTCTATAGTAAGAAAATACCATCTACATACTACAGGGTGTCCCCTAATTAACGATATACAAAAACCCAATATATTAGAATTAATCCATCCATACCTATGTTGAATAGTTGTTTAAAAAAAGTTGGTATTAAAAATAAAGACAGTTGTCTTGGTCACATTTCACATTTTTGTAGTTTTTGTAGCCCCTGCCCAAAACAAATAACCTTTCCAAACGCAAATCTTGTTTTTAAAAAAGCAAAAGCAGTTGCCATACACAACTTTTCTTAAACATTTAAATTTTTGATCCATTTGTCCTATTGTAAAGTCTATCCGTGGACATACTGATATTGTTTTTTATCATAAAAAATTCAGTCAATGTTAATTTGTATGCGTTAACTGGAAGGCCACTCCTTAATGTAAACATTCTTAATTTCAGCGTTGGTAGAAAGAGGGGTGCGGTACGCTCTGGGCCTCTGGTAAGAAAGTATCACAAAATAATCTGTAAGACATCTTATAATAGCGATTATCTCTAATATTAATATACATCATACATCCCTTAATTAACTAGTTTTTTAATCAACCGCCAGTCCTGCGTTGCATCTACCTAACCGCAGGATTTAACATATCCTTACTCACACCCCACACCGATTTTAGCACTATAATTAAATCGGTACAAAAAAATTTTTAAAGATGATAATAGGTCTAACAAAAACTTGTAAAAATAGACGAACATGAATTATTAGGTTTGTTCTAGCAGAATGTTGGAAACATGTTAGCAATAATCGTAAAACGCAGAAATTGTTACAAACATTAGTCAGAAATGTTGGCAACAGCTTTCTGTTGGAATAAAAATAAACCAGGCGTACATTTTGCATATACATTAATACAAGAAAGGTTATGTTAAAAATTGTCAGTAATATTTGAAGAAAGTTTACAAACTTTTCAAACAATTTCCAACATCCTTATACTACTGCTAGAACAAAAAACAATTGTATAATGTTACAAACATGGCACTGCTGGAACGACAAATTTGACGTCGCAGAATCCAAACGGTTGCAAACATTTCTGACAGCCTGCTGGAACAAACCTATTACCAGAAATTAAACGTGTAAAGGCTTGTTTTCAGAACTACGTCGTGTCGCCAGCGACAATCCCCTCCGCCATGTCGTTGTAGGGAAACAACATAATTATGCTCTGCCGCTGCGACAAGGACTCTGTCGCTGCGACAAGAACCGTGTCATCGCGACACCATAATTGTTTGTTGGCGACACGTTTTTTAAAATTCTACTCGAGAGGCTGTCGCTGGCGACAATGGAGTGAGGGAAGTCTGTCAAAAATTTTAAGGTTCCATTTCTTATACCTTAAAACTAAAAGTCGATATTATAGTGATAAATATATTTTTATTTAATAAATTATTAATTATATCTTCACCTAAATAAGTTAGTTAGTAAGTTGTTTTTGAGAGACTGTTAAATTAGCCATATATTATAAAATGGTGTAAACCGTCGATAAATAAATAAATAAATAAATAAATAAATAAATTTGTCCCCTCATTGTCGCTGGCGACACGACATAGTTCTGAAAACAAGGCGTAAGACGTCACCCTAAAGTAGCAGCAATAAAAACAAATCAAGCTTAAAAGTGTTTTGCGTTGAAGATCAGTGCTATGAAGAAATGGACTTTTAAGAATCAGTTTTAAATTTATAATGAGCCACACTTTTTAGTGGTATGTATTTAGGTAGCTTTATGTGAAAGAAGCATTTTAAAATTAAGGCTAATTATAAGTTCTCTTTCCTCTAAAATGAGTTAAGCATGACTAATGGTTTGAGAATCTTGTCAATTGAACGTAAAGTAGCAAAAAACGGTAATTTTGATAAAATAATAACACATACGTAACGAAAATAAGTATTCTTGTGAAGCAGTCAAAATCTTTTTACAGAAATGAAAAAAATTAAAACTTCAATTTGCTTGTTATTTCCTTGCACTGCAAGGTTGTATCCGTCAAATACTGCCGATCTGGCAATGCAGATTTTAGGACTAGTCAAAGGATGTTCCTTCAGAGCTAATTGGTTTTCATCGGTAAGGTGTAGGCGATAACACTTAGCGCAAAAATAACTATTTTAGTTATACTTTCTTATTTTTTTATGTTTATGCCAGATTCAAATATTTTTGTAAAAAATCTAGGAGCAATAAAATTTTGACCACTTAAAAGTAGAGCTTTATTCTCATACATGTACTTTTTATACACCTCCACCAAACAACCCAGCTTTAAAAGGTATTTTTGGGCTAGTGAAGGGGGAATTGCCCCTCTTTATTTACGGCTTTGGTTTAGGTTGTTTATTTCAATCAAAAATTAGACAAAATATTTTAATAATAATTTATTACTGTTTTATGGGTCAGTCACCAGTGGCGTAGCTGAAGGTGTCGGGGCCCGAGCGGAGAGTAAAGTAGGGGGCCATAGTTTCAGTATTTCAATCAATGCTTATATCCTTCGAAAAAATTTAGGAGCAAAAAAAGTCCTCATCTTTACGGGGCGCTTCTTCCACTATAACATTACGTATCTAGGTCGGGGCCAAAGTCGGTCTATATAAGGTCGCGACATTCCGCCATATTGCTTTGACGTGTTATGACGTCACATCTACCATTTTTCGGCCATGTTGTTCAGTGCCGAAGATATACAGTTGATTGTATTAGTAGAACAATCGTTTACAAAACAGTTTTTAATTATTATTAAGTTGGAAATTATTTTACTTTAAATAATTTTTGAATAAGTTTGAATTACATCTCTTAACAAATATCACTTCCAAAACAATGCACAATGAAATGGTCAAATTCTAGACGCCACTGGATTAATCATCAGCTTTGATTTTACCCAGTCTTGCCAGCTTTTCTCCGTGGAGTGCCCTTCCTTGCGTCCCCGACCTCGAACCGCCTAAAAGTTGAGGATGTGTCGCACCCTTATAAATATAAACTAACCTTGGGTAGGGGCCCCCTTTGTTTACTTTTCTTGTTGCAAAAAAATTGACAACCAAAAAAATTATTCTTAGATGGATACTTACTAATCGAAAGTATCGAACTATCAGTTACAGTATTAATTAAAAATAATCTGCTGCAGCTCTCTAATATCAACGATTTCGATATTTCGGGATCACAAAACGAGAAACGCAGTAGCAAAAATGGTAACACCAGCTAAAGGGAAACGCGGAAATACTTGAAGAAAAATGCGGCGTTTTACTTTCAGGAAAAGCCAGGAAAAACCTATAAAGCATATCAGACCGCTTTATAGTTGTAGATTACTGTACTTCTTTTTGGAATTTTCTTTGTTTCTAAGTTGAAAATGGTGTAAATAAAGTTAGTTAGTCTAAGGGTTCTATATCTGTCAAGCTAGATGTTCAGAATAAAACTAAAACCAATAAATATTTTTAAAAAATTAAACCGACTTTAAAAAGATGAATAAAACTCACAAACAATAATTTAAAAACTATGATTTAAAAAAAAAGAAAATTGAAGTCATGTAATAACATTCTGTTAAACTACTAAATGTTAATAACTAAATACACAAAAATTCTTTTTACTTTTATACCATGTCATTCCCCGACTGCGTTTTTTTAACAAGAAATTCATTTATTAATTTTGAAAATTTTAAAAAGTTTGGTAATTTTCTAGAAACCTGCGGCAACTCCGATTTTGACGAAATTTGGTATACGGGGGTTTTTTGCGGAAACGTTTCGTTCTTGAGATACTGATCATCAGACTTAAAATTTAAACTAATCCTATTTTTACAATATTCCCCCTTCTTTTTGCACACAATTCTTAATTTAAAGCTAAAGTTGCACACAATATTTGATTTTCACCATTTAAAACCCCGTTTTTTACGTATTTTACATTATTGTTGCATTAAACTGCATAGCTATACTTTGAATCATTTCAATCCCAGTGTGCCATGAAGCCGTATGTGTATGTATAGGTTGCCGCATTATCAAAGAAAAGCCACGCAATTTAATGCAAAAATAATGTAAAAACGTAGAAAAACGGGATTTTAAAAGGTGAAAATCAAATATTGTGTGACACTTTTTGTTTTAAATCAAGAATTGTGTTCAAATTTGAACTTTGATGATGAGTATCTCGAGAACGAAGCGTTTCCGCTTTCAGATTCGTGATCAGCACCCCAAAAAACCCCCGTATACCAAATTTCGTTAAAATCGGAGTTGCCGCTGGTTTCTAGAAAATTACCGAAAGTTTTATTTATCTTTTTGACGTTGGTTTAATTTTTTCAATATTTATTTTACTCTTTTTAGTTTTTATTATTAACATTTTATCGGTGACCATACATTAAAAAACAGTACTAGTGCCTATTTCTCTCACGTAAACTCTTTGCGGCGGCAATGCTACTCCTAATAGGTGTAAGTTGGGTATAAACGGAAACACCTGACCACAAAAATAAAATACACGCAATTATAACACAATAAAAAAAAATAAAAATATGAACTGTTACCTAAATGACAACGACATGACAAACAAAAATATTTTGACCCTGTTTCGTTGCAAGCGAGAGTAATAAATCATTTAATTTTATGGCAATTCGCTTTCTGTGTTAGTCCGAGTATAAATATTTTACTTCAATTCTACCTGTAATGTACCGATAAGGCATCCTAATTTTAGGCCGGCAGACTCCGCTCTAATATTCGTCAACCTCTTGGGTCAAATACAAAGGAATAACAGATGTTTACCCGTATTTACGTGGGAATAATGTGATAAAAACCTTGACAGTGGCGGTGCGCTTGAGTTTATTTTTGGGAACTTACCCTTTTAAACAGTTTAGGTAAAATGAAAATCTTGTTTCTTTTATATGTGTAAAAAATTTATTTTAAAATTTATAGTATATCAATATTGTACAGTTGGTATAATTATAGTTAATAATAACCATTTTATTAAGAAAATAATACACATTAAAAATGCATAGTCAAAAAATAATTATTTAAAATATAATCTATACCTAATTAAATATGCTACATAATCTACATCTAGTTATTCACATTCTTCCATATCTGACATACTATCACTACTTGAGTCATATGAGTCTACTTGTATAATTAGAGGTTCAACAGTTGTATCTACTATTATATCCAAAGACCACATTTTATTTTCTACTTCTAATACATGTTCGACACATTTTTTCCAGTTTTCTGGGAAGCATTAGATATGGCAATTTGAAATAGTTTTTTTATATCTACTAGTTTAAACGTAGTATTATTTCTGGCTACTTCACCTTTCACTTGTGCCCATATAAGTTCTATGGGGTTTAGTTCGCAGTGATAAGGTGGCAGCCGATATACAGTTATATTTTGTTTCTTAGCTATTTCATCAATTACAAAACGTGTGTACTTAGCTTTATTTGTGGCGACTTCACTTTTTACTAGCTGCAACAACTCTAGTTTAACACTATCTGTAGGATGTTCAATATTTTGCTGCATCAACCAGGATTGAATGTCTTTTTAAGCCAGCTTAAATTTGGAACACGATCTACTTTTTTGGAGTGGTAACTTGCATTATCCATTACAATAATCGAACCCTCTGGTATTAAGTCGATCATCTGCGAAAACCATTCTTCAAATACATCAGCATTCATATCTTCGTGATAATCTCCTGTTTTTTTGGACTCAAACATTAAAAGACCTCCATCTACAAACCATTCTCGTTTCCAATATGAGTAATAATTAGTCTACGCCCCTTTCCAGATGGAGGTTTTAAACCCGTAGAAAGTCCTTCATTAAAAGCCTGGCGAGCAGTTGTTATATTCCCATCTTGCCAATATTTTTTAACGGTATGTCCTTCATTTATCCAAGTCTCATCTAGATAATATATTGTCTTTCCTTCAGTACGAGCTTTTTTTATTTTTTCTCAAATAATCTCTCCTCCAATGGACAATTTCTCCATTCTCTATTAATAAAGATTTTCTTTGGAATTTTTTCCACTGAAAATTTAGACCATTTAAGATTTTCCAAAGTTTAACTCTACTTATTTCCGCTTTGCGCGTGGATGATTTTTTCGCAGCTTGAAACATGACATCTAACGTAGGGATTTTTTTTTTCGGTAAAATAACTATGTACAATTCGTCGAATTGTTTGTTTTGTGTCGTCTGTTATATAAAGTTCTGTTTTGCCCGGTCGCTTTTTTGGTGAAATTATACCCTCTTTTCTTGTTTCAAAATTCGGTAAATTGTCGCTTTCCCCACCCCAGTCATCAACGCACATTTTTGAACACAATCTTCCACACCTAAATTAGAGCTTTGATCATTTCTAATATAATCGAATACCGTTTTTAACAATCTGCTTTCGTTTACAGTTAAATGTCTGAAACATGGGCGATTTGGCGGAGAAGCCATTTTACAATACTGTAATACTTTGAACAATACTCTAACAATTTATAACCACTCAGTTGCACATACGGAAAGATACTAAAATATATATAAAATTTATAATCCTTATTTAATGCACTTCGGTGTATTTCTACCTGTTCTTTGACAGAGACTGGTGCGCCGTATAAAGTGGTTTACAACCTTCTAACCGTCCCGAGACATTTTTATTGCTATCTCTTGATCGTCTTTAATTGATCTAAGCTTGGTCTCTCGAAATATCCCATTCATTTTTCCATTGGCGTAACACTATGGTTTTAAAAATGACTTAATGTCTCCGCGCACTAACGCGAGACAGTTCGGCGTTCGCACTAGTTATTGCACTTCGCGCACTTTCATCTGTGATCTTCATTTCCCGAATAGATGTGCGAAGGTATCCAAATAAATTCGACATTTTTATTATGTTCCTGAGCTCGTAAAAAGTTCTTGTTTTGACTAATTTTTTCCACTGGATGTTTTGGGTGTATAGGTGTTGGATTGCTAGGGAGGGAACTAAGAGAGTCAGTAAGAAGTGCAAAATTTTTGAAAAAGTGGACAAGTTTATATGTTTTAGTGCTTGGTACAGAGCATAAAGTTCCGCAGTGAATATACTAGTAAAGGTGTGAAATTAAACATGAAGGTGGAGTACGGTGATACAAATGCGGCGCCAACTCCATTCTCAGATTTTGAGCCGTCGGTAAATACTTTTGCGAAGGAGTTATATTTTGTATCAACTAAACTGTCAATGCGTTTAAGATTACTGGTGTATGTTTATCGAAAGATGTTAGAGAGGTGTTGCATTCAGGAACTAAGTTGCCACTGGTATGAATATTAAATTTATTAATACTTTTTTTACAATTTGATGGCATACAGGGTGATCAAACTTAAGTCGAAACTATTGTTAACTTTCTATTATTGAGATCTGTTAATAGAGTTGTATTATTTTTCCGCTCTTAACGTTCTGCCAATCGAAAAACAATTGACCATCGGCTTTTTAATTCATTACAAAAAATGTCCTTTTTTAAATGAAACACCCTGTATGTTATACCACCATCTGAAAGATCTATCAAAGAGCTATAAAAAAGTTTACACGTGATATATCCTATTTTTAATACTTAATACTTTTTACAACCTATATATTGCATACCATTAAATAGATATTTTAAAGAGCTTTAAGAAAATGCCACTTTTGATATGTCTTTATCGTATAGTTTTGAAATTATGGCCATCCAAATGAAAAAATAGTAGATATAATATCGATTTTATCTTCGACACTAAAATTTGGATGGCCATATTTTTAAAACTATAATAGATAGACATATTAAATGTAGTATTTTCTTAAAGCTCTTTAGAATATCAATTTAATGAGGATGCAGTATACAGGGTGCTTTATTTAAAAATGTCAGTTTACTATCAAATTTCTGAGGATGGTCATTTTTCCGAAACTATTAAAAATTGGACATATCCCATATAAACTTTTTTAAGGCTCTTTTGATTTGTGATATAATATAAGGGTGTTATATTTTAAAAAAGTACATTTTTGCAATAAATCTAAAACCCGATGTTCAATTGTTTTTTGAGAAGAAAATACAATTTTACCAATTTAACCGACTTCGTATCTCCAATAATAAAGAAGCTAGCAGTAGTGCCGACATAAATTTGATCACCCTGAATATTAAAACACAATCATAAACCCAATAAATTAAACTTTTATTTAAGAAAAATATATATTTTTTAAATGTCTGTCTTTTTTTCTTGATTTCAGACCAGACTAAGTAGAAGGTATAGGATAAAATCTGGAGTGCCAACGTTAGTACTACTTGACAAAGACGGTTCAACTGTCAGTGTATCAGCACAAGAAAGACTCTTAGAAGATCCAAATGGTACCAATTTTCCGTGGAGACCAAGGCCTGTAGATGAAGTAAGTTTACCATAAGTTCTGTTTTAACCAAATCATTTTTTTAAATACGAGAAAAACCAGTATTATGTTTCTGATCACACTGATTGAAAGAGCCTACGCTATACTTTTACAACCTATTACAATTTTTTTGGATTTAAGCAAAGTCGGTCTATATAAGGTCACGACATTCGGCCATATTGCTTTGACGTGTTATGACGTCACATCTCCCATTTTTCGGCCTTGTTGTTCAGTGCCGGAGATATACAGTTTATTGTATTAGTAGAACAACCGTTTATATAACAGTTTTTAATTATTATATTAAGTTGTAAATTATTTTACTTTAAATAAAAAACATTTGGAATTACATCTTTCAACAAATATTACTACCAAAACAATGCAAAATGAAATGCGCAAATTTTAGACGCCACTGGATTGATGATCAGCTTTGATTTTACCCAGTCTTGCCAACTTTTCCCGTGAAGTGCCCTTCCTTGCGTCCCCGACCTCGAACCTCCTAAAAGTTGAGGATATGTCGCAACCTTATAAATATAAACTAACCTTGGGATTTGAGAAAAAAATTAGGGCAAGCAAAATTTCAAAAATCAAAAGTACGATCCAAATTAATAAACATTATTTTTGAAAGTGATGGACTGAACCCTACAATTATGACAGACTAGGGGGTAAGGGCGCCAATTTTTAAAAAAATATTCTCATGGAATTCTTTTGCGAAATCTTATTTAGAATAAAATGTTGATTACGACAGCATGATGCCAGTTTGTAAGAATTTTTTAAACCGCAATGTTTTATACCATTAGGTTTTTATTCATTAAATAAAATTCTATTATTTTATTTCTTAACTATTTTCCAACCGAAAACGACTCTAACATTTTTTTGAAAATTTAATATTTATCAAGTTATAATCACTTAAACAATTGAAAATGTAAAATAAGGCCCAACTTGACCATTTAACTAATGTATGAAAATTTGAAACATTTCACATTCTAATTTTATATGGAATCCTCGAATTTTTGGTAACAATTATTATAGAGAAAGCGATATGACAATTTGAAATTACTAGATACTTCTTTTTTGGTTTTAATAAAGTGTATTTTATTGTTTTTAATGCTCTTTGCAACTTACTCTGTAGGATATGGTCTCCATATACCTAAACAGCACCCAAATCGGCCTGGTGTATTCCAAGGTTACCACGACAACTACCTTAGCCATGACACCTTAAGGTAGTTGGGTATAAAAAAAGAAATTACTCTTTGTTAAGAAAAAAATCTACAAACTCAAAGCTGTCAAATCGCTTACTCTGCAATTGTTACAAAAAGCTCGAATATTCCATTAAAAATCATGTAAATTTTTTCATTTTGTCATACATTGTTTAAAAGGTACGCGCACATACGACGGCACCGAATAAACGGTACGAATAGGATAAAATTTATGAGTATAACTTAAACGTCAGTGCTTTTTCATCGGGGGTGAAAAAACCCCCAGGTAGGAATCGGCTTAAATATTTATCAAATAATGTAATCTCTGATCTGCATCGCACAGATGAAACGATGTATTTTGGATTTTAATTTAAGGCGCTATATATCTTTTTTATTTTTGGACAATCCACGGAGGCTGAAAGCCTAAATACTAACGTACCGTGGGTGTCTTAAGCAGGGTAAGAGGAAGTTTGTCAACACGGGACTTAAAAACTTGAAGATTTGGGGGAAGGAAAAGACCTCCGCGGGCAGCAGGTTCCACAATCTAGAAACTCTAGGGATAAAAGAACGAACGAAATGGAAAGTTCAGGGCCTGTCCAATTGAACCGTATAGGGATGCATGCGAGCGGCACCACGAGTTTCTCTGTTGGGAGCTGCAAGAGGAGGGACTATACTGGATAATTCGTCGGAGCAGATGCCGTAAAAGTATCTATAGAAGAGCGATAGATCTCCCACAGCTCGACGATGGGCAAGAGAAGGAAGCCTTTGAGTAAGTAAAGGATCATTAATAAGACGAACAGCCCTTCTTTGAATGGCATCAAGAATGCTGAGGGTTGTAGGGGATGCCATTCCCCAGACATGAGAACAATATTCCAGAGAGGGTCGAATTTGGGACTCATACAAAGTGTATAAATTGGAAGGGAAAAATACTTTTGGCTCGGAAAAAAATCCAAGCTTTTGAAGCCGCGGTGGCTATAGATACAATGTGTTTATGCCAGTTAAGGTTATTCTCAAATGTGACGCCCACAAGGTTAAATGTGTCCCCGCTCTGCAAAACCTGGCCACTCATAAGCAAAGAATGAGTGTTTGATGATTATTTTCGCGACAAGGAACATGATTGTGTTTTGGATGCATTAAATTGAACGAGATTTTTGGCGCCTCAATCCAATATCAAATTGAGATCCTGTGCAAGAGATATCTGCATCGCCCTACGTTTGCTTTCCAAGTCGGGTTGAGAGATTGGTTTGAGAACCTGAAAAGTAAAATGAAGGGTACTATCGTCAGCATAACTATGAATGGGATTGGCTGTGGAAGAAAGAAGGTCGTTGATGTGAAGAAGAAACAAAGTTTGTGCTAGTACTGAACCCTGAGGCACTCCAGCATTAATTTCGTGAAAGCTTGAAGAGTGGCCATCAACAATGACTGATATACGTCGATTAGAAAGATAACTGGAGAGCCAAGAGCAGAGTTTAGTTGGAAGACCGTAGGAGGGAAGTTTATTAAGAAGTGCGTCATGTCAGACTTGGTCGAAAGCTTTAGATATATCAAGAGCAACGATCTGGGACTCACCTACAAAACTCAAGAGAGTTGTTCCAGTTGTGTGAAACGAAGGAAAGAAGATCTGCTGTAGATCTCTTGTGACGAAATCCGTATTGCCTGTCATGTAAAATTTGATGTTTTTCTAAATACCTAAGAATTTGCGAGTTAATGGATTTCTCCATTACTTTCCAAAGCATTCAGAGAAGTGAAATGGGTCTATAGTTGGATGGAAGAGATTTAGATCCTTTCTTGGGAAAAGGCTGGACACGTGCAGCTCTCCAGCTGTCTGGAAAAATACCCGTGTCATAAGAAATTCGAAAGAGCCTGGTTAAAATAGGTGCAAGTTCAGGAGCACATTTTTTTAAAACGATTGCTGGTATTTCATCTAGCCCAGGCGATTTCTTGTTGTTAAGAGAAGAAAGGATACGCTTAATGTGTTTTACCTTAATTATTATCGCGGAATTTTTTTAAATCATCACATACATACGCTGCTTTCAAAGTCAGTCTTTATAGGGTCACGACATTCGGCCATATTGCTTTGACGTGTTATGACGTCACATCTTCCATTTTTCGGCTATGTTGTTCAGTGCCGGAGATATACAGTTTATTGTATTAGTAGAACAACCGTTTACACAACAGTTTTTAATTATTATTAAGTTGTAAATTCTTTTACTTTAAATAAAAAACATTTGGAATTACATCTTTCAACAAATATCACTTCCAAAACAATGCAAAATGAAATGCGCAAATTCTAGACGCCACTGGATTGATCATCAGCTTTAATTTTACCCAGTCTTGCCAACTTTTCCCGGTGGACTGCCCTTTCTAACTAACCTTGCGCTGCTTTATTTAGTTTCACTAAAACTATTTTTTCGATCCGTACCGTCCGCCCGATGTCGTCGGGTGTGCGCGTACCTTAAGTAAAGTTTGGCCTAACTGCTCATTTTCATTTATTTAAATGATTATAACTTAATAAATATAAATTTTAAATATGTAGTCATTTTTGGCTGTAAAATGTATGAACAATTGCAGTTTAAAAAATTTCTTACCAACATACCAGTCGGCATGATGTTTCGTCGCAATCAGCATTGTATTTTGAACATGATTCTGTAAAAAATTTCATGAGAATAATTTTTGATACATTGGCGTCCATACCTCCTAGTCTAAGTAATGAATTTCTTAGATATCAACCTTTCCGAATAAAATATAAAATTATTAAGGCTGCTAATATTTTATTTTTTTAGGTACTAAAGGATGTTGTATTGCAACCTGGGGGAAGCTATTACCAAGACCACCCGAATTGTCTAAAGGGTGATATAAGTTACAGTGATCTTCCAGATGGAGTACGAGGATTTTATTTTTCTGCAAACTGGGTAAGTTTTTCCAGTAATATAAGTTCATTATGTTGTAAATTTTATCAAGAATAAAATATAACACCCGTAGTATTTTACAAGATTTTAATTGATTTATTTTTTGTAGTGTCCTCCCTGTAAAGCATTTACACCCCACCTTGCCGAAGCCTATAAATTAATAAGAAATAGAGAACCCAACTTCGAGATAATTTTCGTTTCAAGCGATAGGTAAGTTTAGAAAACTAATTAATAAAATTCATAAATAAAAATAGTGAAAAAGGTGAGCCAAGTTAAATACTAAAATAATTATTGGCTGTTTTGCTAAATGACTGCCAAGTTCTATACAAAATCCAAATATGTATGAGATCTTAAAGGAGAACTTGACTTGGCCATAACACAACACAGAAAAAAAATGGTAATTTCAATTTTTTACAATTTTTTTAGATCCTATTATTGCCTACAAATTTGCAATTTACCTTTTTTCATAGGACTTGTAGTTTAGCCGAAAATCTAGAAAAACCGTATTTAACTCTAATCCTCCCCTCCTCTCCGCCTTCCCAACCTTAAATTGCCCGGCACTGGTCTACTACCAGATTTCTAATGCTGTATACATTTTATTAATAAAATATTTATTTTCTTTTTAATTCTGGTTTGACTAAAATTGTTGGCTTATTTTTAAAAGGGAATTAGCCCTCTCAGCCATTTATACTTTGGGGAATTCTTTCGGCAAACGTTATTCGGAGTTATGAAAATGCGACCTTTTTAATTAAATGAAATTTCGTGGGCATTTAGAAATAAAATTTAAAATGATAAATTCTGTGCTTATTTAAAAATAAATTTTAATGTATATGTATCACAGTTAACCAAATTTATGTTGCAAATTTTTTCATTAAACTTAAAATATAATTTATGAAGTGGCTTTTAAGAAAAAGGTAAACATTTAGTATTGTAAATACAGTGCTGGTCTAAAGTCCGGAACCCCGGTCCTCACTTTTTAATTTTTTGGTATGTATTTACAAAAATTTGAGGACTTTAGTAAGACAACATTAACCAAATTTTGGGCAAGCAATGTTATATATAAATGTCAAACTAAGAGTTAAGCGCAATTTTGAAAACAAAAATTAAATTTATAACCTCAGAATATAAAGTCAATACCTTTACCTACTACCAAATAGCGGTATTTTAAAACTTACCCAAATACCTGATTGGGATGGCCATATTTCCAAAACTAATAAAGTTAAATATATTTAATGTGGTAGTTTCTTAAAGCTCTTTTAAGTCCAAATAGTCCAAAAAGTATATATTTTTAGTAAAGCACCCTGTATATTAATAACACCATTAAAAATATATATTTCACGTTATGTATATCTAACTTTATTAGTTTAGGGATATGTCTATCTAAATAAGGTATTTAGGTAATTTTTAAAGTACCGCCATTTTGTAGTGGGTAAAGGTACTGACTTTATGTTCTGGGGTTATCAAGTACATGTTAGAAGATTTAAAATGATGTGCCACATGACCCCCTTTCGTGTATGGCAACTGGTTTTGCTTCTTAAAAAAAAAAATAAGATTTGCGTTCAAATATTTGTTCTGTTTTGTACAGGGGCTCCAAAAAGTACATAAAAGGTTTTTAGAATTATATGGGAAACCCATATCTGAAACTTTACATGAATTAAACAATTTTTTTGTATCATCATGTAGTATTCAAATTATTTACTGGCGTTAGCCCACATAGTTTTTTAATTAATATTTTAATGTTTTTCTCAAATTTATATTCTACTGTACAGTGCATTTCAATTAAGATGATCCACCCAGTATAATTCCCTTGTTTGTATACTTATAGAAAAATCCTTAAACATGGGAATATAATTTTTTCGTCAAAAATTACTTGTTGTTACTTGGGACATCTCCTTTCACCATCAAAACCAACGTCAAAAAATTCAGAAAGAGGGTGGACTGATACCTCATCTTAAAGGGTATCAAATTCTTTTTAATAATTTTTAGTAAATATGTTTAGTAGCTATCGAGAAAATTCGATGGTCGTAAATTATATTTTTCTCTGAACTTCAATCATAATAAAATATAGGCTATACCACACCTGAATAGTGTAGCTTTCTGATTGTGGAAACTTTTTTGATCGGTTCAGTATTTTCGAAGATTAGCCCCGAAAAACAAACAAAGTAACAAACCGAATCTCTTTATAATATTATAATAGATGAATAAAATTTGGTATGGGGGTATATTACATAACTGTGTGCCTTGTTTTACGGATTTAGTTGTTTTATATCACTTCCGGTTTGGCCGGAAACAATTATAACTTTTACATTTTAAATAGGACACCAGGTATATTTTTAAAAATGATATTCCGAACCAATGACACAGTATTTGCTGCTTTTTGACAACTTACCTCTAAATATTTTTTAAAATTTTAATGTAGGGTGCCATAATTCTTAAATTAGAAAAATCAAATGGTGGACCATTGAAAGAGGTCACAAAAAAATAGTTACGACTATTTATTTATCCATAAACTGGTCCAAAAGATACTGGTGTCTCATTTAAAATAAGAAACTTAAGTTTGTTTCCGGTTAATCCGGAAGTGACAGAAATCAATTTATTCCATAAAAGAATGCACTTTTATGTGATATAAGTATTTAAGTACCAAATTTTATTTTGATACTTTAAAAATTTAAAAAGTGATAGGCGACACGCGATATTTAATTTTTTATTTTTTTGAAAATCACTAAATACAATTTAAAAAAGAATTTGAATCTTTTTAAGATGAGCTATTACTTCATCCCACTTCTCATTTGCATTTTTTGATGTTTGTTTTGGCAATAACCACATACCGGAATTATACGAGGTGTCCAGAAAGGTAAGGTCATAAATGATAGGGCTGATAGAATGGGCCAAAATAATGTTAGTACTTCATATAAAAAAGTTCTATCGCGCTTTCTTAAGGGTGTTATTGGCCTTCAAACTTAGAATAACAAAATATTATTTTTCTACGACCGTTAAACAAAAATGCAGTTTTTTAATCGTTAACATGAAGATGAAGTACTCGCCTAACGTCTCGTGCTGTCAAACTTTTCATTCGTGAAAAAATCACATATGCACTTGTTACATAAATTACTATTATTTGTGACTTTTGAACCGTTGCCACAGTACCAATGATATTTGGGTAGCTAAAAGCCGATTCCCACCTAGGGGTTTTAACCCGGGGTTTTCACCCCGGGTAAAAAGTCTTTGACTCCTGACGATTCACACCTGCGAGTCATGGGTAAGGGGTTAAAGCTCGTGCGTTTCCACCCGCCAAATTAGGACTGGTTCTAATTTTCCCCATGGCTGACGACTTTTTGACGAAATTCCCTACATAAAGTAACGGTTGGTACTACCAAAAGTTGTGATTCGATTCAAATGTCGATGGATACGATTTTACCCGTGTCCTTGAAAAAACCCCGACAATCAGCTAATGGGTGCCGACTCATGCGTCACTAAGTGGGAATCGGCTTTAAATAACCTAATACCAGGGCTTATTTCCATAGATTCCCAAATGTTTAATAAGTCGGGATTATACAGGATGCGACTATTTTTTTCTTTTACTGTATGCATATTTGACAGAAGTCATAAGGACATTTTGCTTTTACCTTTTGTTTCTGTATCTTTTATTTACGAAAAAGATATACTTGGTTTGGTTATAAAGAACGTTATATGATACTGATTTTAATAAAATATACTTTTATGTAAAAAAGATAAAGGAATTAAATGTTCAGAGCAAACTGTCAAAGTTATCTCTTTTAAAAATGCATACAGAAAATGAAAAAAAATCGTCTTACCCTATATAATCCCAATTTACTGAACAGTTGTTTTCATATGAAAAGAAGCATTAGTTTAAGGTAATTTAGTTGCCCAAATATAATTGATACTGTAGCAACGGCTAAAAAGTTATAAATAAAATAATATTTTTGAGGGTCACAAACTCTCTAAGAAAGTGCAATAGAACTTTTTTATATGAAGTACTAACAATATTATGGTTGACTCTATCACCTCCAAAAGTTCACATAAATCATTAGTAAAACGATTTTATTAGAAAAACACCAATATTTATACATCTCCATTTCCCATTCATCCCTTAATCTATAATGCTATCCACCCCACACTTTAGCTAATTCATGCATCACAACAATATATTGCCCATTACTTTCGAAAATAAGCCTTTACATAAGCTCCAACGCCTCCCAATTTAAATTTAAATACAAATTGCTATCAAGGGGTGGAATAGAGGGAAGAGGTGTGACAGGGGGTTAGTTTACGATTTTAGCCCTCTTAATCAACCCCTAGGTTAATGGCCCGGCAAAAACGAGGTTAGTCTTAATTTAATTACGGGCGATGTAAAATCCTTAATATTTTGTTTGTATTGAAAGCTCCAATCCTCGTTCTAAGGCGGTAAAAGTTTAAAATAATTAATTATGGGACAAAATCAGAGCTATGTAGTTAAATAAACATTAAAAAATTAGGCCGATTTCAAAAAAATTAATAAAACTAAAAAGTTAAAAATAATAAAGGAAAAATAGTCCGGTAATCCGGTATCACTATTTTTTTATTGTTTTATTTCATTTTTTTCTCTTAAAAACAAAAAAATGCAACGTGTGTTGCCTATATCGCGGGGAAAATTACGTCAAACGCAGTATCGATAGGGATGGCAACGACATATCGATTATTTTCAAATATCGTTATATCGGAACACAAATGCCGATATTTAAGTTCTCGATATATCGATATAACAATATAAAATATTTTTGATATTTGTGGTAAATAAGACAAAATTAAAAAGCCTTTTGTTTTTATCTTAAACTAGATTGAACCCCGTCGATTTGATTCGACGGGTTTGAGACACACTACAGTAAAAAGTACAAGCACGTGTAATTTAATTAGTTTGAAGCGCAATAGACAGTCATGCAAAACTGTCACATTGGGTGTCACGGTTAGATCTAGTCAGTTAATTTTTTTTTAATTTGCTTTATTTGGAAATTAAAAAAAAGATTTAACTGACAAGAACCAGCCATGACTCAATGTAAGAGTTTTGTATGACCGTCTTGGGTGCTTAAAATCAATCATATTACAGGTTTCTGTGTTTTTTACTGTAGTCTTAAGGGTTTTATGTGGTAAATGTCAATGCGCCGTATTTACCTTATGTGGCACGTTGCAAGTTGATTTGTTTATTGTATCATTGGTAGGCGACCGCTTGATCGTAACAACAAATAATTTTATAGGTTATAATTTTATTATTGCGTTTCTTTTTTGTAACGGAATCCTTGAGCCTAATTTTAACCAACTTCCAGCTATTCGATTTCTTTGAAACTTTGCAACACGTGTCAAGGACCGATGAAGATGCAATAATTTAAAAACAGTATCCCGTTATCTTTTTTTGAATCGCCAGGAAAAAAATTCCATTATATTATAAAAACAACACCTAGGATGCCATCTGTTGGCAACATTTCAAACTTTGCTATTAAATGAAGAAGAAATTTTTTAGTTTTTATCACAATTTGGCTAGTTGCACCATGAGTGTTTCAATTTTTATGAACAATAAAAATATAGGGTTAGGCTGCACCATTAGTTCAAGGATTAAATAATAAAAATTACATTATGTAGTAATGTATACATAATACATAATGTGCAATTAATAAAATTAACATTCTTTTTGGATCGCCAGGAAAAAAATTTTCCTTTATATTATAAAAATATAAAAACAACACCTAGGTTGCCACCTTAAAAGCATTTGACAGAGGAGCTTAATTTAAATAACTAATAACTGTCTAAAACCCGTTGAATTCGACGGGATTCAATCTAGTATGGTATTAAAGTATAAGAAGCTTTTGTTTACTTGCACTTTTTAAATTAATAAGAGTGGGGAAAACCTCCATCGTTGTTGCTAACCAAATTTAAGGAGAGACTTACGCAATTACCTAAAAAGATATAAATTTCGATACGCAGCTTTATTTAAAAACTTTTTCAACTCTTCTATTTTTGTGAATAAATTTAGAAATTTTAAATAAAAACAAATAAAATGTTGGGGGAGGTCCGGAAAGTCCCGCCCACCCCAGCAAATTTAAATATTGTGAAGTATCAGTAACATATAGGTATCTAATTAACACAACGTTGATTGCTTAAATCTATTATTTATATTAGAGTATGCTTAATTTTTGGATAAGTAAACGTTTGTATTTAAAAACTTCACGTTTTAAGGATCCCACCAATGGGCGGAGATGCCCGATATGTGGGCTATCGCCGCCCACCTAAGGTAGACAAGACCAACCACCACTTGGTTATTTTTTACTATAAAAATTAAACATTTTTAAATAAATTAAACCATTTAACTTGATATTTAATATTTATTATAAATCTTAGACATTCGGATTCTTCTAAATAATTAAATTATGGGCATAAGACTAAAAGGTAACACCCAACATAAAACATATTAAATATTTTCATCATATTTTTTACAAAACCATTATAAATAAAATTATAGATAAATTAAATTGTTGTTATTTCCAACAAAATTTTAAGTATCTACACAGCTAAATGGCAATTATATGGTTTGGTACCACCTTGGTCAGATCAATTTTCTCTGAGCGGTCTTACTCGATAATGCATTTTTTTCTTTAAAATTACAGTTTTTTTAAAACCTCTATAAAACATATTGCGTAATAAAATACAATCAATCACCGGTTGTACGTCACGCGACGTCGGCGTCGGCTGCGACGCATTTCAATTAGTCAGTTTGCATCAAACTTGTGATGTTTATATTTTATTTGATTTCCCAAAATAATAACTTCAAAAACTTATTAAAACAAAACATATCAATGTATTCGTAAGTTTTACTTACATGTTATTCACAAGATGTAACAATAAAATTAATTTTACATTTTTTAATACTTAATAAATCACATTTTCTTGTATTGTTTGTTTACAAACAACTAACCTTTAACCCACTAACTTAAATAGGAAAATCTGTTTTATTTAAACAAAGAGATATACATACATAAAACAGTAGTCTTAGCTTAAAAAAATAAGGCCATGAAAAGTACTTTTGAATTTTTTCATATTAATCCTGCCCCCACTTTTCTCAATCACTGTAAATCCGGACTCGGTGCTAAGTTATGTAGTGGCCCGAGCTTAAAAGGTAAAAACTGAACTTCGACGGCCTTTATAAATGGTTACTTTAAAATGAATATTATTACTTTGATCGGGAGCTGCAGTGGAAGCAAAACGTCAATTTTATAAATGAATAGAATATATCTAATAGTTTTTAAGTTTAAAAATAGATCAACTATTATCATAAAATAAACTTAAATAATTTTATAAGACTTAATTACGCTTTAAGGAATACCTAAAACAATTTAGTTGTTGATTTGGTCATATTAATAATTAAATTAATTTATGAAAATAAAATAGATTTCAGTGGCTATGCAGTTTATCGTGTTATTACAATAGGCCCTTTCTAAAATAAGCCTCAGAAATATCAGGGATTATTACAATTTTAAAACTTTCTGCTTAAGTAACTTTTAAAATATTTATCCTTAATGAGATCGAGCTACCGCGCCGAAAGTGACATTACCCGCGTAACAGCCTGGGGATGGGGAGGTAATGAGACTATTAAAGCCCCCGTAGCCATGGTAACGGGGGTGTGTGTGAATGGTGGAGCGTTATAAGGGTTTGCTTGTAAATAATCAGATTTCTCTTGCTTAGGGAACACACACACTACATTGAGGTGTTGTTGTGTGTTTCGGCATTATTTGATGTACCGCAAGATCTCGTGCTATATTAACTCTGGGTTAATGCTTGATAGATTCGATCATTAGGGTAATTAAATCAATAAAAACGTACTTAAAGTGCTAAAAAAAAGTGACTTATCTTTTTGTCTAAAAATAGGGGAAAAATTACGTATTAGCCGTATTGGTTTACAAGGTGTTTTTAGAATAAGATGCGGAACCTTAAAGGGCGAAATCCTTATATCTTTTAGGAAGAAAAGTGTAAACAAATTTATCCTAATTGGTGGAGAGTGGTGAAGTTTTCAAGAAACTATATATATTTTTTTAAACCATATAATCTATGTCATTGCATTTTTTTAATATTACACTGGATAAACAACCGCTGGCGTCCTTTCTCAGATATACGAAGAAACCGCCGTCCGGCGCGTGGCGGTTATATCTATTAACGTATATAAAAGACACTATCAATTATTCATGTGTTATTACCGGTGGTTATTACTTATTTTATCGGTAGAAGCTGCGGTTCGGCGGCTATGCTTATAAAAACTAATAAAAACTGCCAAATAATAGTTAACCTAACCATAATAATAATTATTATTAATTTTTCTTTTCGTAGACCTATAGTTTTCTTGTGGTTTTATTGTTAAATATTGTTTTTTTTTATTGATCAATAAACAAGAACGAAACTAAGAAACACATTTGACACCTACAAAGAAATGTTGAAGCTTTTAATAGGTATTTAAAAGAAGACTGTATACTTTAAAAAGAGAAGCCTGGAGTTAAAAGCAAAAAGGAAAAATTCCCTACTGTCTTGGTGTACAATACAAATATTTCACTTTAAAGACAGTTAAAAGAAAACGTCCTGCTTTTCTATGCTATCCACCACGATTCCTCTCCCCAGACCGGTTTCGGCTCGCCTTACAGGACTCCTCAGTGAGGCTGTATCGAGTCGTGGTGAATAGCATAGGAAACCAGCGTCTTCTTATTAGACAAGTTTCGTTGTCCAGCGGTGGATATTAAACCTGCTGTTGATGCCCTACTGAATTGCATTCAGTAAATACGAGCATCAATTGTAGCGGGGTGGCTATGTATGTTAAAGCAAAAAGGAAAATTCCCTACTGTCTTGTAATAATATAAATATTTCACCCTTTTAAAGACAGTTAAAAGAAACGTCCTGCTTTTCTATGCTATCCACCACGACTCTCTCCCCAGACCGGTTTCGCCTGCCTTACAGGACTCCTCAGTGAGGTTGTGGTCACTGAATGCAATTTCAGTAGGGGCACTCAACGGTGATTTCCATCCTACCGCTGGACAACGAAACTGTTCAATAAGAGAAGATGTTGAGCCTTCCTTATGCTATTCACCACGACTCGATACAGCCCACCGAGGGAGACCTGCAAGGCAGGCGAACCGGTCTGGGAGAGAGTCGGTGGATAGCATAGAAAGCAGGACGTTTTCTTTAACTGTCTTTAAAGGGAGTGAAATATTTTGTATAGACGCTCTGGAGTATTTTAGCGAAAAAAAAAGTCTTACTTATTAATATATGCTAAATTGCATATATTTAGGGTAAAAGAAACTTTAAATCTGCTCGAAAAGAAAACAAAGTAAAAAAGATTGTTGTTAAAAGTTTAAGACAAGAAAATTGTCCTTTATTAACATTACAGATAATAATATAAGGAATATTAAATTATCAGTGGCCATAAGAAAAGAGATTGACCTAAAGGTCCAGGGTAATACCATTATTGGATTAAGTGAAAAAGAAGGAAAAACAATAAATAAAATAAATAAATAGTAATTTATGTAACAAGTGGATAAAGTAATACTTTTTTACGAATGGAAAGTTTGACAGCACGAGCCGTTAGGCGAATGCGGCAATCCCAGTAGTAAAAAGACACTTTATGCATGTGTTACATACTATATTTTTCCACGACCATATAAAAATTTCCAAAATTACCAGTTTATACATATTTTATTTATTTAAACTAGTCAATTTTACTTTTGCTGCACAGCCATTATATTGCAACAAAAAATCATAGCCATAGATATAGTTATGATTTAATTTTAGAAAATTGTATGTACTTACTTTTTGTAGAAATAATACTAAAATAGTATAAACTCCTTTTCAATTTCTTAGTCATTCAAATTTAATATTACTATTAATTTTCAATAATTTCTATTAAATTTATTCGCAAACTGTCAAATTTTAAAACTAGTGACACATGAATTAAAAGAAATAATCACGAAATCAAAAATAACTTGACCGTTAAGTTTAGTTGATGTCGCGTTTACTGTTACATTGCATAAATTGATATTTAAGTTTATTGTAGTAGGCACTGAAACAAAACACTATTTCAAAGTGTAAAAAAAAGCTTCAAGTGTTAAAAAAGTTACTTTTTTTTAAACAATGGGCCATATGAATAAAAAAGCAAATGCTTATACTTATAAAATTTTGAGTAAGTGCTTCTTTTTATTCCTATGGCCCTTTATGTAGTAGTGCTGGAATAGAGTACTTTACCTTCATGGTAACGAATAAAAAAACTGCATTTTTTACGGTCGTGAAAAAGTTTTTTTATTACATCGTGCTATGTATGTAGTTTTATTTTCTATCTGGTATTACTAACTTACTTACCTTTTCATTATTTTATATTCTATAACAAATAAAAATATTGTTTTGTTGGATTGATTTTTTGGTATTCGTATTTGTCATTAAAATTATATTATCTTTTAGAGTTACGCAGGGTACGACAAAAAATGTATTTTTTTTAGATTTAAAATTTTTGTTGTTTCTTAAAAGATAATGCAACTTTGGTGATATTATTTTATTTAATAAAAAAAAATATAGGTGGTAAGTAATTTAGTAATACCAGATTGGAAATCATTTATACATACATAACATAATGTAATAAAATAAACTTTTATTTATTATATTTATTGTTTATTTTTATTGCAATTAATTTAATTATGGTATTACCTCGACCTTTTGGTTTACCTCTTTTTCTTTTGGCCAATGGTAATTTAATATCCCTTATATTATTAACTGTAAGGCTTTTCTTGTTCACCTTTTAACTTTCGCCTTTTCGTGGAACTTGGAGGGTATAGCGAAAACTAAAACAGATAGTACAAAACAATTGCACAATCTTGATTTCGATTTTTAAATAATTTCAGTGATTTAAATAAATCATTGCTAACTTTATTTGTTTTGAAGATACAGAGTGTTTTTCAAATTTTGTCAATTTGGCAGGCCCTTGTGACTCGCTTGATATTAAAGATAGAACAAATTTGCAAAAAGAGTTTACGGATTTTTATGTAAAATTCAGTAGCGTACCTATATTTTTTCCATTTACTTTTATTTAAAAGGTATAATACAAAGTTGTTTCTTTTAATAGAACATCCTGTAATTATTTTTCTCACTAATTAAAAGGTGTCTTAAAAGCCGTAAAAAATAAAACATTTGATAGTGTCTTAGTTTTGAAAATATTACCATCGTCAAAAGTTCATTGACAAAATGGCATTTTTAAATTAAACACACTGTATATTTTATCACCATTAAAAAACATTTTAAAGACCTTTAAGAATTTACCACATTTAAAATGATTATCTCTAATAGTTTCTGGAAATATGAGCTTTCAAATCTTAGTGTGTATATTTACTTTTTTATTCAGATGGTCATATTTCCAAAAATATAAGAGATTAACATATTAAATGTGGCATTTCTTATAGCTTTTAAAGAGACCTTTTAACCGATGACCAAATATATATGGTGTTTCATTAAAAAAAAACTTGTTTTTTAGAATAAAAGTCAATGGAAAAAATACAGGTACGCCACTTATAAATTCCTAAAACTTTTTATTTACATTTTTTCTCTATTTCTAATATTGAGCGAGTTACAAAGTGCCTGACCAAATTTACAAAATTTTAAAAACACTCTGTATCTCCAAAACGAATAAAGTTAGCCATGATTTACCTTGACCACTGAATTTGCTATAAAAATTATAATCAAGGTTGTGTAATCAGTATCCGTATTCTGTAACTCGATAGAAAAGAAATATCCTTAAATTGCCATATGATATACATTGCATAGAAAAGAAATTTCTTCTCTACTAAGTTACAGAATCCGCCTGCTGATTTGTTTTATCTCTATTAGTTTTTGCAATATCCTGCAAGGTCCACGAAAAGGCGCCACCCTGTAGTAAAATGGAGTACTTACTTTATCTTTATGTTGACGAATTAAAAAAATGTGTTTTTAACGGTCGTCAAAAAACGTTGTTTTCTACGACTGTTATGAAAAGTGTCTAAAGACGCACGTCAAACAGGATCTAAAAATGATTAATTTCACATGATGTATGTGTCAACCTTATTAGTGTCAACCAGTCAAAAATATTTTATTTTCTGTTATTTAGTTTTGACATAAGCATGTTAAATCATTTCTCACGGTGTAGGAAAAATTTTTGCACAGTCCTGTCAAAAGTTAAAAGAATAAAAATATTAAAAATCACATATCAATCCCTATTTTCTGCTATTGAAGAAAAAAGTATCGTGTGCAACACGTTTGAAACTGACTCTGCACACTCGTATGACTTGTAGCACTCTAGCACTATTTTAGCAACTTTTTCCCAAAATGGATAGGCAACAGTTGCTAAATATATTTTAATATTAAAATACATTAAATAAAAACTTTATAATATCCTTGGAAAATTCATCACGTCACTAAAAGCTCAAGTGGCCAATAGAGGCGATTTTATCGTGCCGCGCCCGTTTACTAGTTGGTCCTTCGTGGCTCATAACTGTGTAAAATGTTTGTTTATTTTCCGCCTCGTTCTTGTACGATAATGTGCTTGCATTGAAAAATATGCCAGCCATTAGGCGGAATAGTGATTAATTATGTATGTTTAAGTTCTTTTAGTCGGAAGTAAGTAAAAATGTTAAAGGTTTCCTCTTACTCGTATACCGGTTGATGCATCGCCGGGTGGGACATAGGAAATCTGATGTAATTTTTAATGGGGTTAATTATTGGCTCCCCTAATTATTTTAGAGAAATTTTTTATTGAAGTTTATTGAAGAGCATGCAAATCTACGTCCATGGTAAAAACTTTAGATTTTTCAGTTAACCCGTTTGCTAGTTAGATGCTAATATATTTTTAAAAATTGTTACATTATTATCGCCTCATATTTATGAACAACAATAAAAATACCAGTTAGCGTGACATAACGTTGTCATTTTGAAATTAAGTGCTTTATTATTATCAAAAAATCGTACAGTGAAAAGAATAAAGTTGGCACTTAAAATAGGCGCTACGGAGGAAAGGACTTTTTTTTTGCTCTTTCATAAATTTTTGATGGAAAATAGGCGCTTCGAGAATTCTAGCCTGGGCGCCTCAAGCAGTTAATACGGCCCTGATTAGCAGTCTGTATTTGCAGTGATAATGAAGATATAACTCCACAGTTATCGAGGCTCCCGGTTATGCATTAATCTCTTCATGACGTTTCATTGTTTATTTAACGTCATAATGGTGGTGAACGGCTAAAGCTCTAAATATTTTATTCGAAAGGTTTACAAACTCTCTACATTTGGTGAAGAATATTGTTTTATCGCAAATCTATTAATAATACTAATGTAAGTTCGTTATTATCAACTTTTGGAGTTTAATTTTTGTTAAAACTTTATTTTGTTATATAATTTGGGATGCTGAATCTATTTACCAAATACTCTATGACCTCTATAAAGCCGCAAACAAGCACAAAGAATTTCAACCGTATGACGCGTCACAAATTCGCATATTTCACGGTAAAATCGTAATTTCTGGGGTTCCATATCCGCGCAGTTTATTTGTTTTAGAGTTTTGACGGGGTGTCGTGTGACGGCAAATAAACTGCCACGCAGGAGGGTTGGAATTAACCCTTAAATCAGTCGACTGCTGGAAATGTATGGCATCACGTAAGGTTTATAGCAAACTACAGGATATGTGCAATTAGAGATTATATCGTGTTTTATGACTCATTGTCCTAGGTAACTTAAAAAAAGGGCATATTTTAAATGAGTATGCGTTTAATTTTTTTTTTTGAATTAAAAACGCTACAATACTATAAGCAAAGTATCATAATAAAATAATAGTAAAATAATCATCAGCATCGGCGTGTTTTAGAAAATGGAATTAACTTTTAACGTACCGTTCATATTAAAAACAGTTAAAATAAATAATAGTTTAAAAAACTAAAAAACACGCTTTTATATGCAACCGAACTAAAAATTAGAAAATAATTTTTCATTACAAAGAGTTTGTCACTTCAGAGTAAAAAGCGTGTTGTGCTTAATATATTAAATGTTATAATTATTCTATTTGCCAATATCTATGAGGGAAAAGTTATGAAAAAATAGTAAAATGCACCCCACGTTTTTACTCTGAAGTGACAAACTCTTTGTAATGAAAAATTATTTTCTAATTTTTAGTTCGGTTGCATATAAAAGCGTGTTTTTTAGTTTTTTTAAACTATTATTTATTTTTCATTTTTTAGTTCGATATATCAATTAGATAAATGCTCCAGTTTATTCATCAAAAATTCCTTCGCCATTTTGTCAAGAGACACATAGCATCTGTACAGGAATTTTTTTATCCTGACGGTCCTAATCAGGATAACGGGATACTGTTTGCAGATTATTGCATTGTCATGGGTCCTTGATAGGTGTGCAAAGTTTCAAAGAAATCGAATCGCTGGAAGTTGGTAAAAATTAGGCTCAAAGATTCTGTTACATAGATAGATAGTTACAACCCAAGTTAATAAAAGCGTGTTAAAAATAGGTTGTTTTGGTTAGTTTTTCTATAAAACTTACAATAAAAAGTGATACGGTTTCCATTTCCATTCCATTCCATTCCATCCATCCATTTGCATTTCTTTTTATATTACAATAAGGCCATATGTATCAGTGGCGTAGCTTGCCTTGGAGGGACCCGTATCACAATCAGTTTAGGGTGGCCCAGAAAACAAATTTTAAAGACCAAAAAAAAAGTCCCCGCTTTCCAAAAACATATTGTTTTCCTACATACATTTGGGGGCCTCTGATAGGTACGCGCACATACGTCGGCATCGGACAGACGGTACGGATCGGGAAAAATAGTTTTAGTGAAATTAAATACACATACATGCACATGCGAGTTATGGGTAAACCATAGGTAAATATTAAAAGTGAGCGCCTTTCACCCAGGGTATAAAACCACTCGGTTAAAACCCTCCGGTAGGAATCGGTTTAAATTCTTGTCAAATAACGCAATTTCTGACCTGTATCGCACATATGAAACGGTAGTGGCCGTATTTTTTAATCCGGTGCCAACCGCCCGCACATAGGTGTACTGCTTCATTTAATTTCACTAAAACTATTTTTTCGATCCGTACCGTCCCGTTCGTCCGATGCCGACGTATGTGCGCGTACCTATAGTCCCCATTTTCCAAATACATTTTTTCCTATTCCGGCAGTTCTTTTTACTACTAATTTTTGCTTACACATTTGGGGGCCCCTATACCCCGGAGGCCCAGTATTATTAATACGACTGAGATGGCAGTTGCTACACCCCTGATATGTATACTAAAACATTTTTTTGTTTAATTTATTTGTGTGTTAATTTAAAATTCCAAATTACACAGGGTGTCCCAACGCTATTTATACACAAAATAACTTTGCCCCTATACAAGATACAAAAATAACCTTAAAATAAAAAATGTTTATTTGGCTACACTCTTATTATTGACAGTAGTAATATAAAGGTGTCTTAAAAACATAATTTTCATTGTCAAGTAGGTTTTTTAAATGAAATACCCTATATATTTTTAGAAATTTTGACTCTGTATGAAATTCTACATCAAAAATATTTAACAACAGTATTGCCAAGTGTATAGTTTTCTCTGTAAATTAGGGAATTTTAAATAAAATATCCTATTTTTTATTATCGTAATCAATTGCTTGTATTAACTTTATTTTGACCTGATATTATCGTTTTTTACTCCTGTTAATTTCGAAGATATGGCATCATGCTTTTCTCGAAATTAATACAAAAAACTGCTAGGTATAGTCAATTATCTAAAAACGATCCAACCAATATTCGTCAAAATTAGTACAGGGTGAAACTGGACCTTTCAAATTCATGATTAGCATTTTTGCGACGGTTTCAAGATCCTTCAAAAAAGAAATCAAGGAAAGTGGAATAAGAAAATTTAATTATGAAACATTGCAAATGCAATTCCTGGATTTAAAAACTCCAGTTACCTCCCTGTACTAATTTTGACAAATTTCGGTTGGATCGTTTTGAGGTAATTGACCATACCTGGTCGTTTTTGTACTTAAGCGTGATATCTTTAAAATTGACACAAGTAAATATTATGAACAATAATATTGGGTCATAATTAAGTTGATACCATCAATTGATTATAATAATAAAAACAGGGTATTCCATTTAAAATTCCCAACCTAGAGAGAAAGCTATAAACTTGGCAACCTTGGAAATATAATTTTAAATTCTTCATTCTTCATTAGTTATCCCTTTACACAAAATTTGGTTCATTAATGCTTTAACGGTTGCTAAGGTAATCCAACGTTTCGGTTTTTCTATTAACCCTGTATACCTTTTAACATAATTTAGTGGCTTAGGAAACACTTACCTTTAGCAATTCGCAAATTTAATTTCGCCTTTATCGAACAGGACATAACCGCTTCGAAACGACGTCATTATCGTTTATGCCAGACGCCCCAGAGACTTTACACCGTATACTCGAGAGTTATATTTTTTTGCTACTTGTAATAAAATTTCGATTCTCACTAAATACAGGGTGTCCACTGGAAACTGCTGCGATTAATGTCTCAAAAGTATGCTTTGGAAAATTTCATTACATTATTAAATCAGTGGAGGACATACAACTAAAATATTTTGACAGCTCTGCCACTTTCGGTTTTACTGGAAGTTAATGTCAACTTGCTTATTTTAAATGGAAGACCCTATACGTATCGTATCGTATATTACTTATTTTCTAAATTTTGCGTAAAATACTAAACATAATTAATAAATTATGTTCTATATTTAAGTCCAACCGTTTTTGACTTATTTAAAATTTTATGTTAAAAATGACGTGTGCAAGCCATAACTTAACCATTAACTTTTTCAACTAAAAAAGCCTTTAATGTAAATTGGGTTCCTTGTAGAGAAATAACTACTTTAGAAGCCTGTATCGATATTTTCACAATCATTAAATACAGAGGGGTCAAAAATAACGACATTATAACGACAAAAAAACCTTCAAAGTCATTTTTTTTAAATAGGAACCCCTATCTTTATCACCTTATCGTATTAAACATTAATAATAAGGATAAGTTTGTATAAAAATGTTTATTCCAAAAACTTATAGTTTTCTAAATATTAACGATTTAATATTTACCTATTTTAACAATGTATTTAATTACATTAATTTAGGTACGGTGTATTCGGCTAAGATGCCGCGTTTCGTTGTCAAGGCCAATTAGAATCCAAACGAATTCTGATACAAACTTATCCTAATTTTGGTGCTTAATAGAATAAGGTTAAAAAGATGGGGTTTTTGGGTATTTTGACAGTACTGGTATATTTTCTAACTTGCATCATTTGTGAATAATTGTTTGAATATGCTTGAAAAATGTATCCAAATAGAAACGGTATATCATACTATCAAAGATTAAAAGAATATTTTTGAAATTAAGACGTGTAATCAGACCATTTAAATTTGGAAATACATTTTTAAAACAAAAACAAATAACGATACTAACAAAAATAAAAACATTTTTTAAATTTAATGGTAACATAATAAAAATCTGTTTTCGTATGTATTGTTGATCTTTAAGACAAAATTTAACATTCAATTAAAGAGCTTCCAATTTAACAAAACAAAATATTTTTAAATTATTTTTATATTTAAAATTTACTTTGTTATTTTTGGTGAAACTAAAACAATTCCCTTGACATAGTGATAGAACCTACTTTATTTTTAGTTTACCCAAAAGACCTTTTAACACTTTTGGGTATCCTAATTTAATTAACTCGTAATACGTATTATGTATAGCGGGTGTCCAGTAACTCAACCGACAAACTTTAAGGGGTGATTCTTCAATAAAAATTAGAAAAAACTTCATTTAAACATATCTCCAAAACGTTTAAATTTTTGAACTACAGGGTGGTAATTTTTTTTATAATTTTTGTTTTTTTTTATAATGGCTTTTAAACTAATTAAGATACAGTAAAAAATATATATACCTTTTTATTTATTCTTAAATTAGATAGGACTTTAAGCATGCCGTCAAGTTAAGTCAAGAAATGCTATTTGTTTCAAACTAAACGATAATTTTAAAAAAATATTCCTAATGTTAGAAAAAATAGTGGCGTACCATTTTGTTTTTAGAAATATTTACTTTCCCTTCATGGACGACTTTGGTATTTTTTCTTATATTCCAAAAACTGTCTTCTAATGCTAGAAGGCGTCTCTCAAATATTTTTAAAATATCTGAATTTGTAAAAAGTTATTATAAAAAATACAGCTTATATATATTTTTCTAACTTTCATTATATAATCACCCCTTGTCGGTTGAATTACTGGACACAGGGACAAACAAGCATTTCTCTCCGAAACTGGTTTTTGTTGTATAGAAAATTAAAAAGTAATATCTATTTATAAAAAGAACGGGGCAATACACAGGTGTTTTCTAATTGCGGTAAGAAAATTTAAGGGCGTATTTCTGAACCAATTTTATGAAAAAAGTTAACTTTAAAAAAAATAGGTTTTTAATAATATCTTAGATATGCCTTATTCGACGTTAAAAAAATTTGGTTGTGGTATTTGCCAAATTAGAAGGTTAATGCAGACCTAAACTAATTTTAATTTGCGAGACCAGTAGCGGCATGGGATGCACCTTAGCTAATATTATTGACAAAAATGTACGCTACTGACTTATCTTGGAAGGTTTATATTTTTTCGAATAAAGCATCTAAAAATGCAACTTTTTTGTTTTTTTAATATGTTTACGTAACTTGCTTAGTTTAAGACCCTGTATCCATACAGTAAAAAGAAGAAAATTTTGAGGAACCATGTTTATATGAACTTTTTTAATAAAAATGGTTTAGGAATACGCCCTTAAATTGTCTTATTGTAGTTAGAAAACACCTTGTATAAAATGGGTAAAAATGGCCACTTAAATATTTAAAAAATAAATATGTAGTATATGTTTCTTTTTGGCAAACATCAATTTTTCTTAAATATGAAGTAGATTTTTGCTCAGCTGGATTTATCGCCGAATTGTGATAAATTTTCGATACACACTCTTCGCTTTTATCAAATTGGCTATGTCTTCCCATAAATTGACGGATAACGTTTTTTTAGGTTATTTCGCTGCCCGTTTCCCCTTCCTTAAGCGAGCTATTACATAAACAGATGCTTTTTGTTTTCCCAAGAAATATATAAAATACAGTTAATATAATCTAAGATTTCGATAAATAAAAGAACTTTATATTTAAAAAATATATATAAATTCCAATTTTATTCAAATTAAGAAAAAAATAATTTAAATTAAATACTTTTTTATGTTTTTTTTCTGGAAATATAAATTTTAAATATTTTAAGAAAAATTAAACTTTTTGTATATTGTAAAGAGCTACTCTGCCCCTGTAATAATGTAATAAAAGTTATGATTACTAAAAAAAAATAAATTAATAATAAAATATTTAATATAAAATAATTATTTTTATTTGGATCTTATAAAAAAATTTACTTACTATACAGAGAAGGTTGCTACCACTAAATATAGGTTTAGGGACTTCCGGTTGAAACTATTTTATTATAATCTAACAAACAAAAGTAATGTCAAAGACCATTATTCATTTTTTAATGAAACGTTTTCCACATTTTTGAGGCGCTTCCAAGGGATCAGTTTACGCCTGGCAGCCTCGTTAAGAACTTGTTTTATGATTGAACTAGCCGACCCGTGTTCACCTCGTTGGTCGTTAGTTATATTTTTTTTAAACTTTTTGATCCATCATGATAAAATATAGCCTATACCATTCCTGAATTGTGTAGTTTTCAGATTGGGAATGGATTTGGTTTAGTATTTCCGAAAATTAGCCCTTACAAACAAAGAATCAAAGTTACAAACTTTACCTCTTTATTTAAATTATTAGTATAAATAAATATTGAAGACAAAATCTTTTAAAAGTAAGTAAATCTCGTTGCTTTTTTTCGTATCTATTAAAAAAAAAGGAATTAGCAACCGCAGAGAATTAAACTCGGGCTGCCCCCGTGACTGGCGAGCATTCTACCACTATTAGTATAGATTGATTTTCATAAGTCATTATTTTTATTCGAGATTTTTGATCATCATAAAATATAGCCTATAATACTACGAAAAGTGTAGCTTTCTTAATGTTAAAAAGTTTTTATGATCGGTTTGGTATTTCAGAAGATTGGCCCTTACAACTTACTACTTCGTTGGACGTTAACATCTAAACTTTTTCTTTAATCATAATAAAATATAGCCTTCAACACTCCGAAATAGTGAAGCTTTCTTATTGTATAAGAATTTTTATAATCGGTTTAGTATTTCCGAAAATTAGCAGATACAAACAAACAAAGTTACAAACTTTGCCATTTTATAATATTAGTAAGAGAGGTTGCAACTCTTTCTGTATAGTAAGTAAAATTTTGTATATAACCTAAATGAAAGTAATTATTTTTTATTAAATAATTCATTATTAATTAATTTTTATTAAAGCAATCTTAATTTTTATTATATTATTGCAGGTACCGAATAGCTCTTCCTAATATATAAAAAGTGTAATTATCTAAATATATTTTTTTTTTAAATATTTATTCTGGAGAAAAAGCCAAATAATATTTTGTTTAGTGAATTTTTGTAATATCTTGCAAACAGATATTTAAAAAAATATAAGTCTACTATCAAAATGAATAATTTTTGAGTATTTGCACAGGGTATCCTTTCAGCGCTACCCACACAGAGCTGAAAATATTTTTTAAAGTAGGAATAATAGCTGTATTTGATTTTCTTAACCAATAAATAGTTATAATGATGCTTGGTATGTCTAGTAGTACTCTACCAATAGTTGTAATCATATTTGAGTTTATTTTTGATGCGATTGGAAAGAGAACTGTAGCGTAATATAATTATTATACGAAATTATTTCTGACACAAGAAATAGGTAACTAACTTTCGTTATTAGCTATTATTTATTGGTGCTTAAATTTACCTTTTTTTTAAATAATAAATTTTCTTTCCATTTAAAAATATTTTACAAATTTTTTTCCATTATTAGTTATTGTTTGCTCTTAACAATTATTTTCGAAATGTATATGTGTAATATTATTTTTTGTATAAGAATTGAAAATGTCACGCTTCAGAATTTTATGGATTATAATATTATTTTAAAAATCGTCTATTTTTTTTATTATGGGTATAATAGATCCAAACTAAAACTGTCAAGTATTAAATTTTAAAATGTACGTAAAGCACGATCTAATTGAATTTTTCATTAGATTATGACGAAATTCCGATAGTAACTTACCCTCTCTGCTAAATTGCATTTTATCATCCCCTATAAATTGAGGGATGAACTATTTTTTGGGATATTTCGACGCTTTTTCACCCTCGTGATTTCCTGCGTCTCGCTTATCTTCTAACCAGATGCTGCTACGTATCCCTTGTGAAAAAGATACAACAGGCACTTTTCCTTTAAATTGGGGATAATTTAATAGAAATAAGTGGAGGGTAACGTTAGCTCTTGCGTTATATCAAAGTCCACAATAGGTTTCTTTTATCTTACTTACATAAAACATTTTGTAAGGTCGACATCAAAATGGTGTACAGGTTTTCATTTAAATTTTTTCATCCACGTTTAACAATAAGCAAGAAGGATAAAAAAAAACGTATGTGTAAAAGTTTTATACTTTGTCATCTATTATCTTTTAAGCATAAAAAATAAGCAAATGAACATCAGAAACCAGAAAGGGTTTAACTTTTTTTAAATAAAACACCCTGTATATTGTGTTGCCATTAAAAAGGTCTTTTAAAAAGCTTCACAAATATACCACATTTGATATATCTATCTAAATAGTTTTTGAAATATAGAGCGGCATGCCAGTCATAATCTTTGGATATATTAAGAGCAACGATCTGGGACTCACCTAGAAAGTCAAGAGACTTATTCCAGCAGTGTGATACAAAGGAAAGAAAATCTGCTGTAGATCTTTTGTGGCGAAATCCATACTGCCTGTGATGCAAAATTTTGCATTTTTCTAAGTACTTAAGGATTTGTAAATTAATTAATTTCTCCATTGCTTTACAAAGAACTGAGAGAAGCGAAATTGGTCTATAGTTAGATGGAAGAGATTTAGATGCTTTCTTAAAAATACGTTAAACACGTGCAAATTTCCAGCTCTCCGAAAAAATGCCTGTGTCATAAGAAATTTGAAAGAGCCGATTAAGATGGGTGCAAGTTTTGAAGCACATTTTTTTAAAACGACTGCTGATATGCCCTTCAGCTCACACGATTTCTTGGTTTTAAAGCGGAAAGAACACGCTTAATATGTTTCACCTTAAAAATAATATCGGGCATTTTATGACGAACTGGGGCAATAGCTGGAATTGGATAATTTACGGGAGGGTCAAGGGTTGAATTGGCAGCAAATTGTTTAGCAAATAGTTCTGCTTTTCCTTTAGCGGTAGAAATAATTACATCTTCCAAAGTAAGTGGTGGAAAAGAACTAAAAAATACAAATGAAAATCCTGTACATTTTTGTAGGTGGTAGTAAATATTATATACGAATAAATAGCCTGGGAAGTTTTGTGCCTACCTTAATTTTTATAATATCTTTATTTAGCAAAAAGGTTCAGTTGTGCCATAATTCCAAAACGTATAGTTCTTTTTTATCTTTATTTTTAAACTCATTGCCTATTGTGGTTTCTGGAAAAATAGTACGTTACAAACAGAGTTGGAAAGAGTCACGTTACTCTTAAAAGAAACAGATAGATCGATGGAAAATTTAATAAAATATTTTAGGGACGTCTTTTAAAACTCAAAATGGGAAATAAAAATACAGCTTTTATGCCTCTTAATTTCTTTTCGTATCTTGTTTAGTTTGGGAGAAATAAAAATCCACTTAATTACATACAGGGTGTGCATTTGAAAATGAAACAGAGTTAATTTTCTCCAGATCATTTAAGGAGAAATGCTCGGACCCATCAATTTTTGATTTTGGGAAAAAATATTTTTGTTCAGTTTTATCCTATGAATTGCAACCGTCTAGCAGGGGTAGGACACACCCCTAAAAATTTAAATTAAAAGAAAGGTTAAATAATATACTATTTTGAAGATCCCTTGACCCTGATCTCAACTGCCAAGTTTAAAATATCTGCTATTATTTTCGTTGATATGATAGCTTGTCAAAATTTTGATTGTCATTTTTTAATGTATAATATTAAATTACCCGTGAGAGCAAGCTACTTTAAACTAAGGGGATATGATAAGGGTTAAACGTTCTCTAAAATGAGATATTAATCGAGGGTGTGATTCACCCCTAAAATGGGTGAATCACACCCTCGCCAGAAAGGTTAATTGATATCTAATTTTAAAGGTCGTTTAAACCCTTATTAGAACCTTGAAGGTAATTTAATATTATAAAATAAAAAAATAAAAACCAAAAGTTTGACAAGCTGTCATATCAACGGAAATAATATTAAAGACTTTAAACTTGGCAGTTGTAATCAGAGACAACACACCTTTATAATAATATATCACTAGACCCCTCTTTTTATTTTAAATTTTGGGGTCTCGCCCTGCTAGACGGTTGCAGTACAGTGCCAAAAATGTTTCCCTCTAAAATCAAAAATTGACGGGTCCAAGCATTTTTCCTTAAATAACCTGAAGTGCCCAAAATTAGCTGTTTTATTTTTTAAATAGCCACCCTGTAAAAAGAAAATAAGTTTTATAACCTATTAAAAATTATATAATAACAACTAACATTAAATCTTAAACCGTTGTAAGGCGCCTATTATGTGTCTGAAAACGACAAAATTTATTTTTAAATTTTAGAATTCACTTTCTGAAATTCCCATATATTTTTAAGACATGTAGTTTTGCACTTCTGAATAAATCGTAAAAATACATAAAACATAAGCAGATAGAATTCGCGCCTGCATTTTATAGCATTATATTAAATCCGAATCTCGCAGTTTAAGGAATATATTGCAGAAATTTTGGCTTTTATTGCAGCCTTGAAAAACGATACAAAAAAATCATAAAAATGTGTGCAAACTTCCTCGAGCGTCTGACAAAGAGTGATACAATACTTGGTGTGGGAAAACTGTTTGGATACTTGAAAGAATCAAACTGCATTGCAAAATTTGTATTCTGTTATTTATTTTAATATTCTTTGCTTTTACCAAAGCAAATAAAAATGGGTCTTCAAATCTGCACAAATCGAAAAACTTTAATAACACCTAATGTTTTAATATATTATTTAGTACCTTACCCATTTAGATATTTTCAAAAAATTTGGAAGACGCACCCTTTGCACCAGGAGACATTTTTGGTATACCGAAAAATGTTTACCGGTGCCGTCCATCAGGGTTTACGGTAAATATTTTTTGAGAAAAAATAGTTTGCATCACAGCATTTTTTTAAATAAAACTATTTTTCTTAAATTTCCGTTTAGTTTAGAACAAATTTGATTTTTTGACGTTTTTTGTATGATGTACAGTTTTCGCGTAAATAAATAGAAATCATTTCTCGGCATGGTCAAATTCCTATCTAATTAAAGAATAAATAAAGAAGGTTAATTTTTAATGTAAATTTCATCTTAGAAATACCCAACTGACCATGCCAAAAATGGTATAGTTAATGTACGCGAAAACCGTACATCAAACAAAAAAAGAATCTAAAGATATTAAATTTGTTCTAAACTAAATGGGGATTAAAAAATTATATCTATTTTTAGTAAATCCATAGTGTCGTACTATTATTTATTTTAAAACCCTATATAGACGGCACCGATAAATTTTTTTCTTGTATGCCAAAAAACGTCTTCTCGTGCAAAGGGTGCGTCTCTCAAATTTTTTAAAAATATCTAAATTGGTATAAACGTAATTATAAAAAAAAATAACATCCCGTAGTTTAAAAACTTCAAGACATATACAAGTTTTCTTGGTGTTTTCTCATAAATTTTTCAATTTTTTGTTTTTTTAAGCATTTTATAAATAAAATAATTACTAAGTATTTTTTGCTAAAAGTTTGGTTTTGTTGAAGAATGTAGCCCGTTTGGAGTCATGTCATAAGTTACTTCTTTTTTCAATAAACTAATAAACTTTAGCTATCTTGGCTATCTTTTTTAGAAAATGAAAACAAAAATCACGTGTAAAATGTTTTTTTTATCAGCGACCAAGGTGGGTTAAAAGGTAAAACCAACTGAAATAGTTAATTTGGCATAAAAAGTATTTAGGTTTATTTAAATAAACATTTTAAACCATAAAATAATAAATATTTAGGTACATAATTAAATAAAGTAATAATATTTTCAACGGTAAAGGAGAATAAGTTGTTTTTTTGTCATTTTATAAATGTTTTTTAATTTAATTTAATAAAATGGCAAATTTTAATAAATATTAACTTATTTCATAATGTGGTGACTTATGATTTACATTTTTATTCATTTACCTATAATTTATTACTTCCTAATTTGGTGAATTATGATATTCACTTTTATTACTTTGATGCCATCATCAGCTTGTATAAAAACTTCTACGTAAAACCTTATAAAGTGAAGCCAATTTTATATAAATTGATTAAGTAGTCTATAAAATGATGAATATATAAGTAATCTGAAAAGATAAATATACAAAGATATATATACCATAAGTTTTTCATTAGACCAATATGAAATACATGGTGATTGTAAATATAACATAATTACCATAATTAAGTTTTTGTTTTATTTTTATCAAGAGAAGAAAAGCTAAACCCCTAATAAATAGGCAGGTTTATTAAAAAATATTAAGTGGTTTAAAATAAACAAAGAATAAACATGTTAACATTCCGTTTGTCGCTGCCTTATCTGAAATACAATTCATCTTTGAGAACGACGCCATGTTAACCTTTTTGGTTGGTAAATGCCTCCCCAGTACCTTCCCAGTTCAAAGTAGTAAGTCGTTCAGTATAGTGTATGCCACGGACATATATATATTTTTATGGGGGAGTCTGACGGAAGAATGTTGGTAAAGTTGATGACCAAAAATATGGGTCCCTTCTTTCATAAACCATTACGTTTTTCCTCAATTTTTTGTTTTTGTGTAAACATTTTTTCGAACAGTACAGAAAAAAGGTTTCAAAAACATGCGCTGTAATTTTCCTCAACCTACAATATGTTCTCTGCGCAATAAAAACATGAGATACAAAGGATTTTCAATAGAAACTTCCCTTGTTTCTCATGCTCAGAAGTGGTTCAAACCCAGAACCCCACTTATATACGCCCATGGTGTATGCCTTCAACACACCCCGCCAAGAATTATCGCATATGCTCGATTTTCTCCAAGCTTCAATACAAAAAATGCTTTAATTTAAATGGCCATAACTACTTTTAATAATAAGGTTATCAACACATTAAAAAAATTTTTTTTTTAAAGTAAAGCTATAACTTTGGCGTAACAGTGTGTTATTTACTGTTAACAATACATACCACAGGGTGATTAAAGATTTTTCGGCATAAATAAATAATTTTTATTTGCTATATGTGATGTGCTTTAGAAAAGCAATGATCTTATTTGCAGATAAATTATACCCTAACTTATTTCTGATGTTTTATGATCACAAATTTGATTACTATCTTTTAACAGCACATCATACAGAGGGATTAAAGTTATTTATTATTTTCAAAAACTTTTAATCACCCGTAAGATGTATTGTTAACATAGTACTACTCAAAATCATAGCTTCTACCTTTCTTTAACATTTCCTTTTTAATTGTCTTGATAACTTAATAATTAAAGAAAATATGGTCGATGTAAGTTCAAGCATTTTTGTATTAAAGCTTATGGAGAAAATCGAGCATATGAGATAACTTTGGCGGGGTGTGTATATGTGCGTATGAGGCCCAGACGTCCAGTGTGTATCTGAGGGATACTGCGCGAGTATTTAATACTATAAATTGAATTTTTTTGTGGAATTATTTATTTAGGTTTTTGTAATATTTATTAAGTCTCTTGTATCTATTTGGTCAGTGTTATATTATAATAAATGATTGGTTTAATTTTGATATGTAATTCTAACAGGTATTAAACAGGTATTGTATTTTATTGATGCATCGCGACTATTTTTGGAATTATTTCATTTTTGAATATTTTAATCTTCTCTTTTTTTTGTAATGGCTTCAAATTAAACAAACATACATTCTTGTAAACGAAAATAATATTGCTACAATTTAAAAAAATTTAATCATGAAATTCTTATATTTTACAATTTTTGTTGGTTGTATCTTACAGATACATTGAGACCACCTTTGCTAGATTTTAGACGCTACTAATCAAGTGTTAATACAAATAAAGGTATAGGTTTTTGAACAGATTAACGTAGGAGTGTAATTAACACGCCAATGCTATTAATTAAGTTTTAGTACAGTTACTCATCAATCTCGATTTAATTACCTATAATAATTTTGGAACTTTAAAAATATTCTATTAAAAAGTAATATCAAAATTATAGTAACTTTTTATTGTTAATAATAGATTCCTTAATATAAAATTATGTTATAAAAGGTAAATGTTAAATTTGTGTTCAAGCTATGACATAGTAAATATGCTGTAATTTATTTTTCTATTGTTATCTTTATTGGCTCGACAGTTGCTGTCGAACCCCTACCTAAAAAGATAAAACAGGAAACTTAAGGCATTTACTTGGAAAATTGAAAAAACGGGAACATTCATAAAAGGTGTGGCAGAAATTTATAACGTAATCAAGAAGCTTAAAAAATGTGTGACATAAGATTTATCTTCAGATTAACGTAATAGTTATTGCTAAAGGAAAGTATTTAAGAATGCCTACAAAAAGTTTAAATAACAGTATTTGGACTTTTATGGAGTACAATAATTAAGGGGTTACATGTGAATTTTTTGTGAAGTGGCTTTTTACTAGAGAAATATATACAATCAATGTACATGTAGCATATTTATTGTGTTTTAAGAACCCGCAATAAATTTATCAAAATATTGGGTTCCGTTGTTTCTCTAGTAGATCTCCTAGAGAACCTCCATAAAAGGGTGTCTGGCGGTGAGAAAGATATCTTTGCTCTAAATTAGAAAAAAACAAAAGATTTGTTTTTGAAATAGGTAAATATAAGTAATTGATACACATGATTGTAGTATAAATTAAAATTTTAATTTCTGACAAAATGGCCTCTTTCCAAACAAAAAATTTGTTTTTTACAAAAAAAATCAACTTTAAAGTAGCTGAAAAATAGAAATTATTATCATAAAACTTATTCTTATGATCATTAGCTTACAAAACTATCTAAAAAGATCGTGTGAAAGTTTAAAGCCAATCGGTCCAACCGTTTCGGAGAAATTTTCCTCACCAACTTTGAAAACGTCGTTTCGAGATAAACGCTTTTGAAATTTTGGGTACCATTAAAACTATGTTAAAAATTTTTACAAATACGTGCATATCTCCAAAACTATTTTCCGGATCAATGTAAAAAAATTTGTAGAAAATATTCTCAAATACATATACATTTAAAATATGCAAAAAAAAAAAAGAAAAATCGATTTTTAAAAATTACCACCGGATGTAACCCCTTAAAGTAATTTATTAATATTGACTTTTTAGGTAATATTAAATAATTAACATTTTCAAGGGGAGGCTCCTAAATATTATAATGAAAAACAAACAATTATGAAGCCATCTGTTTTATTCTTATTAGAAATGATCACATCCGCTATAAATCGCTGCCACCTTGACGATAGCCTGACTATTGACGCATGAACTTAGGTATAGGACAAATCGTCGCTTTCATTACGAAAGGGCCAAACTAGATATTTGGCAAAAATTAGTTATACCTAGGGTTGCCATCCGTCCCGATATATCAGGACTGTTACCGGTATTAGGTCCTATGTCCCGACGTCCCGATTTCATAGCGAAAAGTCCCGATTTACGATATGGAACAAAATATTTTGTATGAATCCTTTTATCAGAATATATCAAGAATATGTAAATCTTCTTTTTTTTCTATTTATTCACATATTATTAATTTAAAAAAGTATTTTCCAATTCACAAATTGGCCTGTATTTTGATTTCTACTTGTAAATACTTCTAGATAAAGCCTCTGATAAATTTTGATGGTCAAAAAATGTTGCGCAATAAACCTATGAACTATTAAATATTCCTCTAGGTCTCTCTTGATTTTAGTCCACTGTTTCAGCTTTGTGGTTACAAAAATTTGCAATAAATTCGCAAACGGCTTTGATTTAAATTCTTTTTATAATGACACTTTTCGTTGGCACTTCTTGGGAATTACTACATAAATGGTATTTTTATATTTTATGTCCGACGTTTTCGTTTTCCAGAAACCATCATCAACTTTATTTTTTTATATGGCTCGAAAAAAGTACACCTCCTGTATCTGATCCCATTGTTTATTACAAATGTAGTATGCCATATTTTTTAATTTAAGTTGCAAGGAAAAAATGCATTTTTCTATTTTTTTAAGGGTATTTTGAGTGGCAGGCCTTTGCAACTCTAATATGGTGCACGTTGGTCACCTGTTACCGAGTCTGTAACGTAATTTAATGTCATCATGATAAAATAGTAATTATCGTTATTACCCTGTATGTCAAGTTGTTGTTTTTAGAGCAATTTTTCTTTATTGCTACTGTTGTCTTTATTATTGCCTATTGGTGAATAGCTAATATGCATTAGTATTAATTATGCGTCGAATATGCCGGATGGCCATTATAAGAAAAGCTCGATATGCCAAGGTTAAAAATCGAGATATAGTGGAAATAGTTTAACTCAGCAGGAAACCTTTATTCTTTTTTAACTCCAACACAAATAAGGTGAAAACAAAAAATTACCAGAAAAAAGTGCCGTTGTCCATGACGCATTGGTAAGGAGAACCCTCAGAGAAAAAGTTTTCTTCGACCTGTGTAACTTTTTTATCAAAAAAAAAAAATCAAGAAACCCAACTATTTGGCTTAATTGAGGCAAGATAAATTATTACGTCTGGTCTAGAAATGATTTATTACGTAGCTCATTTCACAACGTGTAATAATAGTCCTTGAAAACCGCACGTATTGAACGAAATAACGTTGCCTCTCGTGTATTTTCAGCACGTTACGCCTGGAAGGGCAAATAAAGGAAATTACGCCACTTATCCAAAGTTTGCAGGGAAGTTAAGAGCCAAATGAACGGAGAGTTTAATTTTCGGACCTTAGCAGAGCTGGGTTATTAAGAGCATTAAGGTCAACGAGTCTGGTTTACTGGAGAGTGGTACTAATCAATAGTGAAAACATATTTGAATTTATCTGAGTTTAAATAATGTATGTATAAGCACATCGGCCTCTTCTTGTTTTTGGTCCGGTGGGGTCGGCAGCGTCGATCACCGGAGTTAAGCATTGAGGAGCACGGCCATAACTTAAGGCATTTTCAAATATTGATCAGATGAGTTGGGTAGATTCAATCAGCTGTTTTTAAGATTCACTGGAATTTTTGTTATTTTCTGAACATGTATTTGGCCTTTATTCATCGGTTTCGTGTCAAAACAAAACATAACCCCTTTGCTTTGTTTTGGTTGTACATGTATTTTTAAAAGATTTTCATAATATTTAGGCTGTAAATAATTATTAAATATCAAATTATTGTTTTTTATACTTTTTCCACTTGTAATAAATACAAGATAAATCATCAAAACCCAAAAGACTAAACAGCTGATTTTGACACTTCCGTTTAACCCGACTAACCCTGGCCTTAACCTAGGTCAGCAGGATCCAACCCGAGTTAAGGATCGGATCAATTTACCCTAAAAGCACAAGGTGAGCCATAGGATATCCTAAATGGATCCTAATGCCTAATGTCCTAACTTTAGGATATCCTGCAGTGGATATCCCTAGGCGATTTATAAGTCATCCTTGAATGGGATATCCAATATTGGATAACCTAAGGATCTCTTTAGAAGGAAACCCTGGTTGAAAAGTCACTGGGCCTCCATATGTATCCCAATATAGGATATCCCATATCTGGCCTGTCAAGGATATCCCAATGCGATATTTAAGTTATCCTTATGTGGGATATCCAATATTGTATCACTTAAGAATGTCTGTAGAAAGGAAATATTGGATCACCTAAGAATCTCTATAGAAGGGAATCTCCTGGCAAACCTGTTGGAAAGAAACATGGTAGCCTACAACGGTTCCTAAAAGAATTTCTAAGGGTATCCCAAAAGGCTGGCCTGTGGTGCTCTTTAAAAGTCCTACTTGGAGAGCCATTGGATATTCCAGAGCCTTAGATCCAGAGTCTTAGAGGGATGACCTTAGACTTTTCCAGGGAGGTATGAGTGCTGTCTGGGTATGAAGACGGGTAGAGACTGTCCGATCCTTTTTTAAACGGGTTTCATGGATCGGGTTAACCCAAGATCAATATTTGAACAGGCCTTTAGATGGGTGACCGGGTATCCGCCGGTTTAGGTGGCGGCACGCGATGTTCTGCTCGAAGGTTAACGGACGGACCGGAGCAGCAACCATTCAAGTTATGGAATGAATGGCGTGTGAATGGAAAGGTGTAGGGGGTCCAGGCACAATAAGTCTCTAGACTGCAGCTCACCCCCTAGGAGTCGGACCTAGGTGGAAGACCCCGAAAGGGCGAAGTAAAAACGCATCGAACTAAAAACGCCTTTTGTACGCCCGGCGTAAAATACAATTTTACGCCTTAGGACAAAAAAGTATCTAAAACGCCCGCATTTATTAGAGGCCGTAAAATAGCACTTTTACTATAAATTTATAAAACAATATTTAAATTTAATATTGCACCAGTTTTTTTGCTAAAACAACTATTTATTTAGTAATTATTAGTATTAGTATGCCCACACAGCTAATTGTGGTGCTATTTGCCGCGGGCGTAATAGTGCTATTTTACGCCCTTGGTACAAAAATAACGATTATTTTTTAGCGTGGACGGGATTAGAACACACAATCGCTGAATCCTACTTCAGCGAAGTCCCGCGCCTTAGCTTGCTTGGACAATAAACGTAGTTAATGGTTGCATATGCTAAAAGTTATAAGAATAATGCACTTGTTCTTAGTTCAAAAGAGAGTTCCATTCAAAAACGTTTTAGTTCGATGTGCTTTAAAAGCATGTTTTTCAGTTTCTTTAAACTATTGTTATTTAAGCTACACAATGTAAGCCATTATGTTAACTGCCTGGAAGTATTTTTTTATCTTGATGGTTAGCCCAAACCTAAGTTTAGGTTAACGTGGCCGCCGGTTTTTTAGATGTCCCATTCTTACAAGAGACGGCAAAATTTTGTTGAATAATTTTAATGTTTGATAATCTTCTGAATCAGAGCTTGGTCGTCTTTTTTAAACGTATTTTTCTCTTTACAGCTATTTTCATCTTTTAAGTTGTCTTAAGATTTTTTAATTTTTACTATCTGGCTCTACACTGCTGGTTCTGTACATTTTACAGAGTTGTTATCATCTTGCGAATCACTACAACTAGACATTTTTTGTTGTTTTTTCTTTTTCTTCTCCCTCTGAGCATAACTTTCAAAATCACCGAATAATTCCGAAAATGATCTGGCTAGTCTTTTTGTACCTACTTTCTTTTGGCTTCAACTTTATTTTTAGGTTTTTTTTTTTAATTTCCTTTACAATAAATTACTTTTAGGTGGAAATTCATTAGATTTATTGAAAAGTGTTGGAATTCTTGACAAATTTCTTAAATAACGGGGTGAACCATATTATGGTAGTATGATGTTTTTACTATCTTTCTTTTTAATTATATTTTCAATATAAAAATTATTTTTAAAAAATTACTTTATTTTTTATGTGACATGCTGCTTTTAGCTTTATTTTTCAGTTTTTCCCTTTGTGTCTTCAAATTTCCAAGGTCCTGATTCGTCACGTCTTTTTTCTCGTCCAACTTAACAGAAGATGATAGTTTTCGATTTCTAGAAACACGTCATTCTTACTGCTCGTATTTTCTCTGACGGCTAGGACTAGATCTGCGTTTTCTTTCTTTGGACTTTTCTCCGTTAGTCAGTCTCCTTCTTAAACTGCCTCTTTCTTCTGATCTTATTTTTGACAATGATCTTTGTTCTTTTTTTTATCTTTTTGACATCCCACGAAGGCCTATGCCTAAATACCAGAGTACCGTGAGTGTCGGGTCATTAGATGTTTAACCCATCTTTTTCCCTGGTTCGTTAATGTTGTCCAAGTACTAAAACATGCAATTTTTTATGTCACAGCAACTTTTTAAGACAACGCGGTAGTGCCAAATAACTACTACCTAAAAATGTCAATCCGGTGGGGATCGAACCGGCGACTTCTGGCTTAGTAGAGATCAAAGCTCTGTTCACTATACGCCACCGGAGGGACATCATCTGTGGTCTCTTATATAAATATATTTTTATATTCCGATTTAGGAGATGATAAAAAATCAAAACTGATTTAATTTACACTTAACCGAAATACTTTTTCCTTGACACGAGGAATGTGTGCATATTTACCAACATGAATAAAGATTGTTAATGTAGAATACGCGTAGAATAATAATTCCCCAAACTTGAATATCTATAATTATATATAAAGATGTAAACTTTGTAACTTGTTTGTTTGTAGCCGCAAATCTTCGGAAGTACTAAACCTATTATGAAAATTCCTGACCTTTTAACGTCAATGGAAAATTCTTTCACAACCAGAAAGCTACACTATTCAGGAGTGTTATAGGCTATATTTTATTATGGATAAACAAAAGTTTAGATATTAACGCCCAACGAAGAGGGCACGGGTCCGCTAGTACTGTATAAACTGAAAACATTTTTGGTCACATTGTATATTTCGCCCTACTTAGCGATCAGAAAAAGTTACTTCTTTTATTTTTTTTTTAATTTTCAAGTAAATCAATTTAATTTTATTTTTATATCTTTACCTCCATAATAGAAACTTAGAGATAAAAGTTATTTAAGCATGCACGGTTTACACAACATAACAGAATACAAAATGTGTAGCTAAGAAAACGCTTTTATGGCTAGGAAGGCTAGTTAATCTTATAAGATGTAAAGGGCCTTAGAGCCATTAGAGCTGAATTGTCGAGTTTTATGATAAAACTTTCTGTTACACAATAAAAACGAAAACATTAGGAAAACTTACTGCTTGGAAAATAAAAACAACACTCAGGGGCGTAACTATCCTACTGTTTTTGTGAGGGCGTAAGGTCCAGTTTATAATATACAGGGTGCCCGAAAAGGTGAGGTCAAAAATTATTGAGATGGTAGATTGTTGTTTAGTAAGTCGGAATTATACAAGGGTGAGACGATTTTTTTTCATTTAATGTATGCATTTTTAACACAGCTGACAAATTTGAAATTTTGCTTTGACCTTGATTTCTCCATCATTTTCGTACAAAAAAGGTATAAAATATTTGAATCGGTATCTTTGGCCGTTTTTTTTTAAATCGCATTTTAAATCCAAAGAACCAGCTTCTTCTATGTAATAAAACATTTTTTTAATTATTAAAATATGGTTAAATTTTATTTAAAAAAACTGTCTTTAACTATATTATAAAGTTTAGGAGTTTAAAAACACCATATTTGATAATTTTACCACATTTAAATTATAATAATAAAAAAATTCTCAAAATAATGGATTTTATACAAAATACTAGTATGCCTGGATTTAAATTACGATTTTATGAAAAACGGTTCAAGATGTCGATTCAAATAAGGTATACCTTTTTTGTAAAAAAATAAAAAAATTAAACGATCACCCCGTATAATCACGACTTACTAACAAACTATAAGGTTATTTATTTGCCCAAATATCATTGTTTCTGTGGCAACAATTTTAAAGTTATAATAGAAATAAGTTTTTTATACCAACCTTGGAGTTCAATATCTCCATAACCAAGCGCAATAGAACTTTTTTATATAAACATTAGGGCCGTATTATCCATTAGGCTGACTAGGCTACAGCCTAGGGCGCCATAAAACAAATAGGCGCCAGACAGGGGAGTAATAGGCGCTAGACAGGGAGGTTTTAAGGTTTTAAAAAAGGTTAGGTTTTTTTGCTCTTCAAAAATTTTTTTGGTGAAAATAGGCGCCTCGGGAATTGTAGCCTAGGGCGCCTCACACTGTTAATACGGCCCTGATAAACATTCTGACATTATTTTGGCTCACTCTATCACCTTTTTCATTTTTGACCTTACCTTTCCGGACACCCTGTATACACAGGTTGTTAAATAATGTTGTTAGGAAAATTTAAGGGCAGTTTTTACATTACAAAATATAGGGAAAAGTTTATATAAATAATGGTCTGCAAACATTTTGTGCTCAAGATACAGAATGTCAAACTTAAAAAAAAACATAACAAAAAAAATGATAAACACTTATTTTAGGTAAAATTGTTAGACTGAATATAAACCTTATTTAAGTATTTTTGTTCTTGTTACCTAATTGTTAATAAAAAAAATTAGAAAACCTAATTTATTAAAGAAAACGTTTTCTCAATGCTTTTTATGGTTTATCTATGGGGAGCCCACGATGCTAAATGGGAATTTACTCGAGCATCAAAGAGACCTATTGGGTTGCAAAGCTTGATGATGAAAAGAAAAAATGGTCTATAATGTATATATTTTTATCGGTTAAGAAAGCGGCTATAGATTTTTAAATATGTCAAAAAATATTGTTGGTATTTCGGCTTGTGGAAATCTTTCGGATCGTATCAGATTTTATATTTTCGGTTTTTTTTACTATTTTCTTTAAAATAAAAAAATCGTCACTTTCGAAACTATCAAAATGATTTTTTGTAGCCCTCTGTTTCCTTTACGTCACTCTTAAATTGTCAGATTAGTGAAATATACACTGTTAAACATGTAATTAATTCACTATATCTTAATCTGACGCGCTCCACAATTTCTGATCGTAAGTTTTTTTGGGCTCATATTGGGTGTAGCTACTTAACCGGGTACAACGTATTATCCGGTATATTAATCTGCCGCGCTGTAGTAAATCCCGAAATCCCCTCTTGAGCTCCCCTACCATAAGAGAAGTCCATTTGCATTATAATCACATTATAATATGTGATATGTAATGCCCAATATGTTAGAAATCAATAGTGGTATAATTAATATCAATTCATTGCCTGCCTAAAACTTCTAATTACATTTTAAGCCCTTTAGCTAATTTTCCATGTGCTGCGTGATAGGTTAAAAAACGCAGGGTAAACTAAAACTTAATTTCTATAATAAAAACGTAATGGGAACAATAAGCTAATAAATTTCAAGTTTTATGTGGATTAACGAAGATAAATTTTAGGTAGCAGCACTTTTTATTACTTTTATAGTTTGAAATTTATTACTTCGTACATGCATTGCCCGTTGTATTTTAATTAAATAAAATGCTACTTTATTGCAACGCATATAATTCTTTTTATAACAAAAAGTAAGACACATTTCTACCCTATAAAATTATACAAGTATAGTGAGTTAGTAATTGTATTGTTTAGTTCTCTACAAAACCAAAAACCTAACGGAGGCAACCCCCAAATAAAAATGACTAGCCAGCCCGTGTCCACTCCCTTGGGCGTTAATTATATTTTCTCTAAACTTTAATCATATTAAAATATAGTCTATAGCACTTATGAATAGTGTAGCTTTCTGATTGTGAAGATTTTTTTATAATCCGTCAGTATTTCCGTAGGTTAGCCCCTACAAACAAAGAAAGTTACAACTGTACCTCTTTAGAATATAAGTATAGATTCTTTATTCTGCATAATTTGTCCAGTTTGAAAGGTCGTCCCTTCTTCTCCAAATCTTCAAGTATTTAAATCCGGTGCCAACCCGTATAACATCTAAAATACCGATAAAAAATCGTTGCCAGGAACAAGTAGATAAAACTTCTGTGGGTTCCTGGACACCTGGGAATAAAAGTTAATAAAAAAGCAAATGAAGTAGCAAGAGCTGAAATATCTAGAAGGTACAACGGTCCAGACCCAGTACTACGACTGTCTAACCAGGTGATGAAAACAACAATACGTAGATGGTTTTAACAACAGCACCTAGATCGTTAGCATACATTACCTGGCCAAAGACATACGATAGAGACACTAACGACTAAAATCCTCCAGCTGCGAAGAGTACTTAGTTAAGACAAGTAGTAAGACTTTTAAGGGGTACTGTCATTAAAGGAAAGTCTGGCATGCCGCGCTCCTTAATACACTTCCCTCCTATCGCCTTTCAACCAAACTCTGTACTTGGCTCTCTAGTTATCTTTCTGATCGACCTATATCAGTTATTGTGAATGGCCATTCTTCAAGCTTTCACCAAATAAATGCTGGAGTGCATTAGGGTTCAGTACTTGCACCAACATTGTTCCTTCTTCACATTAACGACCTTCTCTCGTCCACAACTAATTCCATTTATAGTTTCGCCGACGATAGTACCCTTCACTCCAGTTTTCAAGTTCCTAAACCCATCACTAAACCTGATTTGGAAAACAAACGCAGAGCGATGCAGATATCTCTTTCGCAAGATCTTAATTTAATATTGGATTGGGGCGCCAAAAATCTCGTCCATTTTAATGCATCCAAAACACCATCATGTTCCTTGTCGTGAAAAGAGTCATCAAATGCTCATCCTCTACTTATGAGCGGCCAAGTTTTACAGAGCAAAGACACCTTCAATCTTGTGGGCGTCACATTTGAAAGACCCCTTAACTGGCATAAACACATTGTATGTATAGCCACGGCAGCTTCAAAAAGCTTGGATTTCTCTTTCGAGCCAAAAGTATTTTTCCCCTTCTAATTTATACACTTTATATATGTCCCAAATCCGACCTCCCTTGGAATATTGTTCTCATATCTGGGGCATGGCGTCCCCACAACCCTAAGCATGCTTGATTCCATCCAAAGAAGAGCTATTCGTCTCATTAATGATCCCTCACTTACAGAAAAGCTTTCCTCTCTTGTCCATCGTCGCGCTGTGGGGAATTTATCGCTTTTTTATAGGTACTTCCATGGCTTCTGCTCTGAAGAATTGTCCAGAATAGTTCCTCCACTCACGGTTCGTGGTTCCGCACGTATGCATCCCTATACGGCCCAACTGGACAGGCCCCGAACTTCCCACTTTGTTCGTACTTTTATACCTAGCATTTCTGAAATGTGGAACTTGATGCCTGCGGAAGTCTTTCCTTCCCCCCTCCCAAATGTTCAAGTATTTAAGTCCCGTGTCAACAAACTCCCTCTTACCTCGCTTAAGACACCCACGGTACGTTAGTATTTAGGCTTTCAGCCTTCGTGGTTTGTCCAAGGATTAAAAAATAATCAAATGTGGTGTATTCTCGAAAGGTTTTAAAACAACTATTTAATGGTAATCCAATATACAGGGTGTTTTATTTTTAAAAATGCCAGTTTAGGTATTATTAAATTCCGGAGGATGGCCATATTTCTAAAACTATTAAAAATTAGATATAGCCCCTGTTTACTTTTTTAAAAAGATTTTCGATAAATCTTTCGAATGGTGATATATACAGGGTGGTCCTTTTAAAAAAATTACATGTTTTGTAATACATTAAAAACCAGATGTTTTTATGTTGGGAGCACGTTAAGCAGCGGAAAAAATACTACAACTTCACTCATTTAACCGACATCGTATTTTCAATAATAAAAAAGTTACCAATAGTGCTGACTTAAGTTTGATCACCCTATATAGCAAAAATAGTTTTTAGAAGAATTTTTACAAATTTATGTCTTTCGTCTATGTTGCATGTACGACAATAAAATAGAAGATGGGTAGTTAATCTCTGGAGGTCCAGAGGCAGTAAAACTATTACAGCGAAAATTGCCAGCTTTTCTAATAAAACTTTTCTGGCAAACAACACGAGAGAAAACAAACAAGCACCGTAAAAGTTAATAAGGAATAGATCGAGAACAGCTTCTGTCTTTGGTAATAAAGTTCTAAAGCATTGTATAGAAATTCCCATAATTTGCTTTTCTAGATAAATCGGTAAATACATTTTTTATTTTTGTTTTTTATTTCGAAAGAAAAAACAGATGAAAAATGGCAATAAACTTGATATTTTATGTGAAAAGTGGAAAAGTAGATATTATATTGTTGTTTGATCTTTTTGCGGCTGTAACTTCAAGAATAAGAAAAAAGATAATATCTTTGATACCAACAAATTTTATTGCCTAAACTAATTAAAAGAAGTATTTGTGAAACATTCTAAACACGTTTTTACTCTTAAAGTTACTTTTTGTTTGATAAAAATCATTTTCCATATATGAGTTTTAAAATGTTATTACAGCCAGCAGAATAGGAAATGTGATAATTTGTTAAACCTTATTAAAATGTTTTTGCAACGAAAATAATAAATAAATAAATAACAATATAAATATATATAAAATAATAATATACAGTGTGTTTGGTTAAAAAAAAATCCCGAAGGCCATTAAAAATAGATATATCAAATATAATATTTTTAATAGCTTTAAGCAAGACCCTTTAACTGAAAATAAAATATTCAGGGTGTTCCATTGAAAAAACAACTTTGTCTTATAACTTAAAAACACTCTGTATTTCCAAAAATAATCAGGTTAGCCATGATTTACTTTAACCACCAAATTTGTTTTAAAAATCAAAATAGAGATTGTGCAATCGGATTTGTTGTGTCTCTTTTAGTTGCTTTATCTTGCAAGATAATCGAAAAGGTGCCTCCCTGTACAATATATTATTTAGGTATGTAGTTTTATTTTCTTATATTCACCATAATACTTCATAAATAATAGGACATTTTTTATTGGCGGGGCAGTTCACCAAAAAGCGGGACTGAGCCGCCAAAATCGTGACCTGGGAGCCACTTTAAGTCTTGCGGCAAAAAATCAATGTAAATTTTTACCAAAATGATGGCGTCAATCGACTTAGGTCTATGTTCCAAATATGAGCCAAATTATATTAAGCTCTACCATTATTTTATCAGGTAGAATCACTGCCGTAAGTTTTGTGTTTAAATTTTGACTGACTCTGTATACTTTTTTTTTTTGCCTAATGTGTAATCTTTCTATGTGAGTCAAATAAATTATTTAATTATGGCTAATTAACTTTTCCATTACATATAAATTCATTTAACGTTTCTGATAACTATACCACCCATATCTACAGACAAAGATAAAGGATATTAAACTGTTATCAGCCATTCCATTCGAGTGAGCGGTAAAACCAGCAAATACAATCATTTAATTTTACATTATTGTTTTTTAAAACATTTAGCTGAGTTTGGAATTTTTAAAATCATTGCTTTGGGGAAATAAATGCGGTTATAGCTCTAATGATGATTTAAAAACAAAAAAATGCATGTCTAAAGACGTTTAGGTATACCAGTGTTGTAGATAGTTCTTATCCAAAAATGTAGATAAAATATAAAGAACAATACAAAGAAGTAAATACAAGGTGATTTATCCTTAAAAAAATGTGTCTAAAGTAAGAAATTTCTATTAAAAAGCGGTAGTAGCCTTCTAAAACAGTGTAGTCAAATAGTATATTAGGGGACGAGTACGAAATGTAACTCATATCAAACGAGTATGCAGCACAAGCTGCAGGCGGGTGCAGGGGCGGTCATATCGACTTTCTGAGGGGGGCATAGGCCGAGAAAAGTGTGTGAGGTGCCAAAAAACAAAATCTTGGCGCCCCTAGAAAGAAACAAAATTTACAAATTTTTTGAAGAGCAAAAAAAGGTCTCCTCACCTATTTTTATTGCTGTCCTTTCATTCTTTAATTTATAAAATAACAAAAAAACTCAAAACTCCCACGTATTTCAAAAGCAAAAAAACAAGGTCTTTACTTCTCACTTTTCAATTCCATGATCACCCTCACCCCTCGGACCAGCCCTGAAGGGGGCCATATCATCATTAAATACCCAAAATGCCCATATTTGCCATTACATATGTATGAAATACAAAGGATGTATCATTAAAGGGGGCATGCCCCCCTATGACCTCCCCGAGTGCAGTAAATCATATGAGAGGGAAATGAGTATTCCGTGCGAGTTGCACACTATACTACGACTATTGATATATCACTAAAAAATATTTAAACAACTTTCTCCTGGATTTATACAGGGTGTCCAAGAATATGTGGGCAAACTTCCGGATTCATATAGAACACATAAAAATAATGTGACAAGTTCATATACTTTTTTTTTCAAAGGTCCCCCTTTACAGAGATATGTGCCCTTAAAGGACGCCACTGACAATCGGTTTTTCTTAAATAACTTTTATATCACTTGGTAAGATAAAATATTTTTTTAATATGATAAATACCAGTTAGGACTCCTTAAAATGGTATTCTAACATTTGCCTTCCTTAGTTTGCCAGGGGCGGACTAGCCCTTACACAATAGTACTTAATATTTTTACACCGTGTATAATAAAGGAATGAATTATATAAAGCTCTACCATTATTTTATCAGGTAGAATCACTGCCATAAGTTTCGTGTTTAAATTTTGACTCACCCTGTATTATTATTTTTTTTTTGCTTAATGTGTAATCTTTACATGTGAGTCAAATAAATTATTTAATTATGGCTAATTAACTTTTCCATTACGTATTAATTCATTTAACGTTTCTGATAACTAAACCACCCATATCTACACACAAAGATAAAGGATATTAAACTGATATCAGCCATTCCATTCGAGTGAGCCGTAAAACCAGCAGATACAACCATTAAATTTTTACATTATTGTTTTTAAAGTATTTAGCTGAGTTTGGAATGTCTTAAATCATTACTTTGGGGAAATAAATGCGGATATAGCTCTAAGGATGTTTTAAAAACAAAAAATGCATGTCTAAAGACGTTTAGGACGAGTGTTGTATAGTTTATACCAAATAAACTTTTAGTTACGTCATTAAGCTCGGCGTTACCGGATTTTGCACATTTTCCTGTAATCAATTTTTTAAGCAAAAACTATTAGAAATATGTAAATATTTGTTATTTACGTTATAAAGATTGTTTAAATAAAATAAACATTGTTTGTAAGTTTGAGTTTAAGATATTAAGAATATATAAACACATCAAGAATATGTTCATTTTCAACTATTATTCTAAGTTACTGAAATCACTAGAATTACTTAGGTCTTCATCAACATTGATAATAAGGGGAAAAACCTCTTGCCTATTCATTACTTGTTCCCTATTATACCACTCATCAATTATGTTTTCTGTATGCCGAATGGAATTCCTCCACATTTCAGGGGTAATTTTATCCAGTGATTCTTGCCACATTTTTACGCAATTATCTTGAGTATAGCCATCTCTTCCAATATGTCATAATAGTTGTTTGTAATTCCCCAAATAAGCTCAATTGCTTAAAAATACAGTGGTATGGAGGCAGTCGTAAAACTCTATGTCCAAACTGTTCTGCCAAGTCATCTACCATATACTTCTTTGTTGGTTTATTCCTAAAAGAAAGAGACTTGAGCATAAAATGCATAAAATTTTGATATTTTAGTACTCACCGTGCAACAATGTTTAGAAGTTCAGATTTAAAAGCAGTTTTTGGATACTCGACTTTTTCTTCATTCCAATTTTGAATATCAGCTTTCGTCCATGAACTATTCGGTGTTTTTATTAATAACATGCTGTGATGAGGAGCATTGTCTATAACAATGACAGATGGCTAAGTCAAGTTTTTAACAGATCATTTTCAAACCATTTTAGAAAGTTTTGCTGATTTATTTCCCCATGGTAATCGCTAAGTTGGGTTTTCGAAGAAAATACAAGTGATGCACCTTCAATGAATCCATTTTCATTGCCAGCATGAAGTATGGTATATCTAAAAAGATATGTCATAAATAAAAATGAACAGTATGGGGATCTCGTAAACCGTATAAGATACAAAGTCAGTTAAAGTAGAGAAAAGTTATGCAATTTAGGGTTCAATAACATGCATATGGGATAACTAGGAAATTACATTTACTTCTGGAGATATTCGATCGATAACTTTGTATCACTAATGGTTTATAGGATCACCATGCTGTTCATTCTAACACCATATACAACATATTCATGTATTCATTTTAATACTCACCTTTTGCCATCAACCTTAGTAGTTTTAACACTTCGCTTGTTGTTATCTTGCCAAGAGCGGTTAATAGAACCATTTTGAAAAATCCAGGTCTCATCCAAGAAAACAAATTGGTACAAAGCCTCCTGTTTCACTTTTACATATGACCTCATGCTATGCGATATGCGTTTAGCTGCAATATCGGGTAATTCCATGAGCCCTTGTCTTGGGTCATCTTTTTTCCATTTGAAGCCTATTACTTTTAACACTCTACTTAATGACATACAACTGCCATCAAATAATTGTTTGGCTTTTAATCGCTCCCATAAATAAAATAACCTTACATGTTGTTCTACAATAAGAAACAAGGCTATTTGATATATATAATTCAAAATAATTTTGTTAGATGACTTACATTTCTCATGCATATCGTAAATCGATAGTTCTTATCCTTAAATGTAGATAAAATATAAAGGATTATAAAAAGGAGTAAATACATGGTGATTTATTCTTGATAAAATGTGTCTAAAGTAAGAAATGTTTATTAAAAAGGGATAGTAGCCTTCTAAAACAATGTAGTCAAATAGTATATTATGGGACAAGTACGAAATGTTACTCATATTAAACGAGTATGCAGCACAAGCTGCAGGCGAGTGCAGTAAGTCATATGAGAGGAAAATAGTATTCCGTGCAAGTTGCATACCATACTACGACTATTGATATATCACTGAAATAAAATTTAAAACAACTTTCTCGCGGATTTATACAGGGTGTCCATGAATATGTGGGCAAACTCCCGGATTCATATAGAACACATAAAAAGAATGTTACAAGTTCATATACTTTTTTTTCCAAAAATCCCCCTTTACAGAGATATGTGCCCCTTATAGGACGCCACCAAAAATCGATTTTTCTTAAATAACTTTTATAGCCTTCCCTTAGTTCGCCAGGGGCGGACTAGCCCTTACACAATAGTGCTAATTATTTTTACAACCTGTATAATAAGGAATAATTTTTTTATTTTTAAATACCTTAAATCCTAAGCTAAAAAAGGTACTTTTGTTTGATATCGATAAAGTAAAGCGTTTTCGAGAAAAACAACATTTTGATTAAATAGGATTGTATTAAACTAATAAATTTTTCCTACGACCACTTGTGAAAATAGCAAATAGCACACTGATTTCATGCATAGAAAATGCGTTATATCACACTAGTGTTGCAAAGTACTTTACAGAACTAGTGTTGCAAAGTACTTTACAACACTCGTGTGATATATATTATGATGTCATTCTAAAAACTGCTATTAGTTTTGCAAGTGACATATTTATTGTAGTGACAGTAAAAAAACTTTTTACTTACCCAAATTAGCGAAAATCATCTTATCTCATCTAATATTAAAAAGAGTAATAATAAAATTTCCGAAAAAATAAAAACATAAACAAAAATTGACATAACCACAAAAAACAACTTTCATTGACTGGTCGCTCAGTGGCACAGTGTTGTCAGGTAAGTAGATCAAATTACAAATCACCCTCCTACCTTTGAGCACGCACTTTATAGAGGCAGCCTTGCCGCTTGATCAAATTCCTTTCTCTCTGTCTTCGTGTACTCAAACAACTAGTTAATTTTTTTTAATCCCTTAATTAAACCTGAAGCTAATACACACTTTATGAATCCACTTTCTTTTATCCATTTATAAATAGAATCAGACCCTTCCGACGTTGCCAAATGCTTTCCATATTTTGCATGGTATAACTGACGTTTAGTTGTCGTTTTTTTCTTACTTTTAGGACTTTAGGTTATGCATTTATAATTTTCATATTATTTATATTTTTCTCAAAAATATGCGGAAAAATATTATTTTTACTTATTTTTACATGTGATGTTCAGTTTCATTAACTCGTTTTACCAATTTTACCCCACCCAGCAACCCTTTTCACTCCCCGGTCCCGTCAGTTTGTTTACTGATATTTAAAAAAAAATGAATATTTTGGATATGCGCCACTTACGTTTTATTTAGAGGAGTGTCTAAAATATGTAAGTATCAATAATTTAAAAAAACCCTTAAAATTGCAGAAAACCGTATTAAACTATTACCTAACCAAACCATACAATTTTTATTAAGTGAAGGCGTTTTTAACACGCTTTTTTATTAACTTGGGTTGTATGTATCTATCAATCTGGCTATGTAACGGAATCTTTGAGCCTAATTTTAACCAACTTCCAGCTATTCGATTTCTTTGAAACTTTGCACACGTATTAAGGAAACATGACAATGCAATAATCTGCAAACAGTATCCCGTTATCTTTGTTTGGATCGCCAGGAAAAAAATTCCATTATATTATAAAAACAACACCTAGGTTGCCATCTGTTGGCAACATTTCAAACTTTGCTATTAAATGAAGAAGAAATTTTTTAGTTTTTACACAATTTGGTTAGTTGCACCATTGGTGTTCAATTTTTATGAACAATAAAAATTAATAAGTTCTTTACACAATTGGGTTAGTTGCACCATTGGTGTTCAATTTTTATGAACAATAACAGTTAATAAATGCCGTTAACACGCTTTTATTAACTTGGGTTGTAACTATCTGGCTATGTAACGGAATCTTTGAGCCTAATTTTAACCAACTTCCAGCTATTCGATTTCTTTGAAACTTTGCACACGTATTAAGGAAACATGACAATGCAATAATCTGCAAACAGTATCCCGTTATCTTTTTTGGATCGCCAGGAAAAAAATTCCATTATATTATAAAAACAACACCTAGGTTGCCATCTGTTGGCAACATTTCAAACTTTGCTATTAAATGAAGAAGAAATTTTTTAGTGGGTTGCAATATATTGGCAACGGTCCAAACATTGCCTGGATTGCCATCTGTTGGCAAAATTTCAAACTTTGCTACTTAATGAAGAAGAAATTTTTTAGTGAGTTGCAATCTGTTGGAAAAATTTTAAAATTTGCCACTCTTGTTCATTAAAAAATTTTTCGCCATTTTGTCAAGAGTAGCAGAAACTAAAAAATGAAAAATAATTAATAGTTTAAAAAAACTAAAAAAACACGCTTTTATATGCAACCGAACTAAAAATTAGAAAATAATTTTTCATTAAAAAATATTGTCATTTCATAGTAAAAAGCGTGGGCTGATAAATATATTAAATGTTATAATTATTATATTTGCAAATATCTATGATGGAAAAGTTATGAAAAAATAGTAAAATGCACCCCACGCTTTTTACTATGAAATGACAATATTTTTTTAATGAAAAATTATTTTCTAATTTTTAGTTCGGTTGCATATAAAAGCGTGATTTTTAGTTTTTTTAAACTATTAATTATTAAATTCCAAAATGATAAAAGTTATATAATGCTTCTAGGTAGGTGATTTTCGATGTAAAATATTTTCAAAGCAGTATAATATAGCAGTGAGGAAAAGTACATATCACACTAGTGTTGCAAAGTTCTCAATTGTTTTTTATTTTTCTGTAAAGACAAACAAACTTAAAATTTAGTTTTTGGTGACTAATTTGTGGTCGTAGGAAAAATAGTGTACAGTACTCGTGTGAAAATGACTTTCTTACACTCGTGGGTTTGTCGCACTCGGCTAACGCCTCGTGCTACAATATTCCCACTCGTGTGAAATTAGTCATTTTCCACACTTGTAATGTAATATACTATGTTTATCGGTTCATCATAGGCTGCTTCTTATTTTATGCATTCCCTAGCTTTAATTATCAAAGACTATGGGACCCTTCACAACCCTGCAACATTATTTCTTAGTTTCGTTAAAATTAAAAAAAAAAACTTTTTTTATGTTTTTTTAGTACCATTTTCAACAGAATAACCCATTGATTTTAGATGACCCAACTAAACAGATACTTGTTTTTCTCAAAAACGCTTTAGTTTATCAACATCTCACATGAAAACCTTTTTTTTAGCTAAGAATTTAAGCTATCCAAAAATACCTATTTAGTTTCTTTATTATACAGGGTGTAAAAAAATGTAGGACTATTGTGTAAGGATTAGTCAGCGCCTGGCGAACCAATGAAGGCAAATGTTTTACAAGAACACCATTTTAAAAATTTCTTACTTGTTTTTATTATATTTAAAGACTATTTCATTACACCAAGTATTACATAAGTTATTTAAGAAAAACCGATTTCCAGCAGCGTCCTTTAAGGGCACATATCTCTGTAAAGAGGGGCTAGGAAAAAAATAGGAACTTGTCACATTATTTTTACATGTTTTATATGAATTCGAGAGATTACCCACATATTCTTGGACACCCTGTATATCAATACAAACAATAAATTTAATTTTTCCGATTTGTGACAGCGACACCGTAAGTGTTCCTTTTTAGTAGAGTTGTTCTGCAGAACCGTTCTATTACCTGTGCCCTTGCCTCTCATGCACCATTATCGAAGGAGGTGCACGAAGTGTTCTGACACTAATGACATATGCCAAAAGGCAAATAGTAAAAATACTTGGTTATATTTGAAAAATATCTATAATAATTTACTGTGGTTAAATAATTAACCCGAAAAAAATTAATATAAACCACAGATGACTAAAACTAAAACCAAACAAAGAACAACAAATCTGTCAAATCTTATAAATGTCATGTCAACGGGCAAATCCCACTGTTTTTTGGTGTTCCTTTTAAAAAAGTTAAAAGGAATACACCAAATCTTGTAGCCTACTGCAAATTATTTTTTATCGAATGCGATTGATGATTGATTTTAATATTAGTTAAGTTAACGTCCCTATTACATATTATTAAACTTATATATGATTGAAAATAGTTAATTTGGCTGAAGAGCCATATTTAAAAAACGAGATTGTCGAAAATATAAAAAATTGTATTTGCTTAATTTAAAGCACCTTATGATGACCCTAGGTAATAAGCGTAAGTAATGGCCGTTGGTAATAAGCCATATTACCCATTTAAAGTTACATTAATAATGTATACATTTTTTTACCAGTCGTAAAAAAATATTTTGATTTAAAACGAGGAGATATCATTAAAGCGATATTTCTAAAAATAGCTCGCTTACATTTCTAATAGTGTAAAAGTATATTAAGTATAAAATAATATCGTATCATATCATTATCATATTTACCTATTTCTGGAATTATCGTTTAAGAAGATACACAGATCGACAACCTGGAAAAACTTAAAAGTGCTCCTGAGATTAGAATACTGTGCACAAAGTAAGGGATGTAAAACGTTTGCTTTAAAAATTTGCACATTATTTTTTTTTACATAAATTTACGGGTAACAAACCCCAAAATTAAACCAAACCTCATTTATTTTTTAATCAAAACTTTTATTAAGAAAAACAAATTTTCTTTTAAAATTAAATTTTCCCAACTCATTTATGCTAACTAACTTCTCTGTTTACTTGCTGCTAAAATCAGGAAGATAATATTGAAGATTTTTAGATAATAGTTTTAAAAAGACGATCTATATTCTGTTCACTATAAATTGAGAGTGACGAAAGCAAAAACAATAGAACAAAAATACACCCTATTGGTCAATTTAAAGACCTTATTACACTGGCGAAAAGTTTGTCAAAACTGACAGAGAAGGTTTTCAAAAAGTTAAAATTAATGGCGCGTTCCGGAACGTTAAAAAATTCCTAATTCATTTGGTGAGATCTGAGTACTTTAGTTTAAGTAAACCATATTAATTTAACCATTTTATGCACTTTATTTATTATGTTTAAGTTACTTTTTAAAATATTTTACGCAAAAAGTTAATTTAAATAATTTAAGAGGTTTAATTTCAATAAAAATACACCTAGAGTAATTAAATAAGTTCTGGAGCATAAACATTCACCAAACGATTTTCCTAAATTACTATTACTAATTCTAGTATGTTGCCAGTTTTTTATACTTATATAAAAATACTACTTATGTTTATTAAATTGTCTAAAAAAACTTTTTTACACTTTAAAAAGGTGGTTGTTATATTAAAAAATTTGTCTTTTGTAAATTTATATAAAAATAATGATGTTTTTATATTTTATATTTATAAAATTTACGGTATGCCAATAATAATCCCTTAATTTTTGACATATTGGCAACGTCCAATATATTTAAATAATCAAGGTGGTAGAGTTAACGTCAAAAAAAAATTACTTGTCAGTTAACTTTTTGCCTTTTTATGTGATAATTTTACCTTTTTGTGTTTTATTTGTATTATTCTGTATTTATTTGTAAGTATATTTTATTATTGCAATTGTTATAATGGAATGTGAGCCATCAACGTCTAAATAAAGGAATTTGTTACCAACAAAAAACGGCCAATAAAAGAAATGTGTTCAGGGGTGAAGAAAATGCTCATAAATATTTTAAAAGTTTTTATGAAAACACCCCACATTTTACCAGGACAAATCATGCAGAAATTGCAGGAGAATATGGTGGTAAATATTTATATTACTTACATTTATTAATAATATGTTTACATGTAAAAAAGTGGTCCTATATTTACCAATAAACGAAGCTATTTCCTAAAAAATATATTGTAAGGGGTGATTAATTTAGAGGTACTTTTTCTATTACGTATTTTTGGATAGATGAGGGGGTCCAAATTTCAAACTGTTATGGTATTTGTGTTCAGTACTGGTTAACAGAAGACCAAGCCCCCGGCACAACGTCTAAAACTTGTTCAACTGTATTATGAAAATCATCGTTCTCCGAGAAATGTGTTTCGTTCGCTTCGGGCAACTTATGGTCCAGACTATTGGCTGCATGTACCATCACAAAAATTTGGACTCCAATTTTCATTTTTGGATAATGCTTGACCAAATGAGCCACGTCCAACACTTAGTGCAAAAATATAGCGGCAGTAGCTGCGAGTGTACGTGATGATTCTAACGAATTAATTTGGCGCTCGGAAATGAGAGCTTAAGAACAGACCATGTTAGGTGCAGTTAAGGCCAACATTTGAAAGCCATAATCTTTAAAAATAAATGTAAGATATAGTTCTTCCGTATGATAATAAATATTATTATTATTATTATATGTTTTTTATTGGTTTCCCAAATGGCCTTCGACCGAAGTCCTTCAGCCACAGTAAATTTACAATTTATTTTGGTAACAGTATATGTATAGTAATTTTAATAAATACTAGTTAATAAAGTTTTTTTCATATATTTTTTAATTACCCCGTAATGAATCACCCCTTACATATAATGGTACGAAAGGTTTATTCTTCGATTTTTTCAGTTTTAAAACCTAATAAAATAAAGCATTTTTGTTTCTTTTTAGAAAATAAATAAAATAAAAGTGATATCTATACACTTTGTGCAACTTTAAATCATTTATGAAGAATTGTGTAAAAAAGATAATGGCCTAAAGCAAGACCAATGCATCAGTCTATCTGGAATATTTACATGCAGGTATTCCTTGTCTAATCACTATCTGCTAGTATTTAATACACTGAAAGTCAATTAAACGCATTGAGCTGACATGATGAGTATGTTTTTTAAAACTTAAAATTTGTTTTAAATAAATTATTTTAACACTACTTGTATATTTTTATGTTAAACTATTTTCCTATAATTGGTAATCCCGGTTTACACGTTTAAAGTAGCTTGAACAGTTACTAACGGCCGTATTTACCAAGCTCTGACAAATATTTGTCTGAGGTTCGCGAATACGGCCGTAAATCAAGTAACTAAAAAAATATATTTTTTTATTTATCTACTTGCGCTACCTACCTAAATTTAGCTACTTAAGACGTGTAAAGCTGGCAAAATTTAAAGCGCTGTTTAGTAAATACTTTTGATTTTCTAAAAACATATTTTAAAAATGCTATATCATAGATTTTCCTTATTTCCTACTTAAATGGGCAACCAAAATAAAATAATTATTCATTTAAGAAATATATTACACTATTACACATAAGCAAAAATTAACGGAAATAGATAATATAATATTAAAAGTTACAAAAATTAAAGTTGCTATAGTTAAGCAACACTTAAAATTGCTTAAAAGTTCTGTACCCTTATACAGGGTATTTCTAAACAAATGTGAAAGATTTTAGGAGGTGATTTCTTGGTATTTTGAACAAGAAATCACCACCTAAAATAGTTCGCATTTGTTTAGAAACTCACTGTATGCACGAATTAAGAACTCTATAGTACTATTAAATTTGATTGTAAACCTAAAAATGTAAGCCAGGCGCCTACATTTTATTTTTTCAGAATCCGAAAAAGGTCACGTCAATATATAGGGATAAATTATTTTTAGTAATATAAGTTTTTGTGTACTTTTTAGGTGTTTCTAAAGCTACGTTTCACAAAGTCCTGGCAGCCTATAAAACAGACAGCCGTTTTTCTTCTTAAAAATGCTTCCAAAAAGTATGGGACTATGGGACAACATTGACGAAAAAATGAAGGCCAGAAATAAGAAAAACTGTACACCAGTTTTTTCAAAAAAATTAGCCACCAATATTTAAATTAATTGTTGTATAATATGACATTAAAATATCACAAATAAATTAAGATGTTTTTTCTTGTAAATTTACTATACAATTTAAGTAAAATTGTTTGTTCATAAGAGGCATATACATTTCGTGCCACTTTAAAACTTCCATGGGTAATTTTTGCCAATGCGTGGCAAGAAGACGGTCTAAAGAAACGACAAAGCTATACTGACGTGGCAATATATCAAAAAAGGTTTCAATGCAAACGTTGATTGCCCAACCTTAAGGTGTTAGTGTTTAAAACAAAAATTCTGAAAAATAAATTAATGTCTCAATCAAATGAAATTAGATTTTTTATTCCATGTAAAATAATAATTTGTTTAATTTTTTCCTAAAAAACAACCAGTAGTAAAATGGACCTAAATATTAAACCAACGAATTAATCAATACAAATGTTTTAAAACCTTATTAAGCATTTACAGTTATATGGATGTATTTAGTTAGATAATGGGCAAAAAAGTTAGAATAAAATAAAGGCAAATTTAATCACCTGAGTATTATAAAAGACTAAGGTAAAATGTACAATACTTGGAGACTGAGTAAAATGCAATGAAATTAGGCTATATAAATATAACATATTTAATTTTAGGGTACGGTAATACCAAAGTAATAACAACTTTTTAAATAACTTACTATTTATTGGGACATATTTTTAACATTAAATTGTGTTTACTTTTTTTATATATTTCTAAAACCAAAATACATTTTAACACATTATACTATTTTAGTGTCTAAACTGCACTTAAATATTTGTTACATTAAAACACATATTTTAAACAAGATATGCTTTTGCTAATTTAGTGGATATATCTTCTGGAGTCCTAGCAAACACATCACTGGCAATTTAAAAATTAAACTTGTGCTGAATTCTCACTCTTTAAAACAAAAACGTTTTAGGAACACATTAAAACGATATAATTTGAATTTTTCACTACATATTCTACAGCTTTTACATAAATAATTTAAAAACGAGCATGACAACAAATTCTGACACTTTTTACTGTTTGACGTCTGTTAAAGTCATTCATGACATTGTTCATAACCTTACTTAAAATATCAAATTTTCTATTGTAAAACGGGCTCGTAATGATGTTCTTATGTTTTTCTCAATTTAAAGTGAACAGAATATAGGATATATTTTTTTTATTTTAAAATATTTCCTAATTTACTGATAACATATTTACAATTGATTTAAAACACATACAGAAATACACATGTAGAATTAGAGTGCCTTGTGGTGGTGCCTTTTCGTTGACTTTGCAGGGTATAGCAAAAACTAGAAAAAGATAGAACAAATCTGATTAAGCAACTTCGATTTCTGATTTTTGAAACAAATTTAGTAGTAAAAGTAAACCATGGCTAAGTTGATTCTTTTTTAGAGATACAGAGTGTTTTTTTTTTTTTTTTTTTAATTTGGCCCGACACTTGTAACTTGCTTTGATATTGTTACAGACTTTCAAAAATGTGTTTTAGGTTATAGAATTTTAGAGAGTTAGGATCATTTAATTTAGTTTGTTAATTTATTTAAATAATTTACCTTAATTTTTCCAAGTTCTTTCATCACTTTCGAAGGTTTCCGAAAACGCCCGAATTATCTATTAATAACTTTTATGCCATCATGTACTATGGAATTTTCTACGATATTTCTCGAATATTCTAGATCATTCTTTACTCTTCCACCATACTATAAAAGGGCGACGGGAAATCTCGGATCAGTTAGTACCGATTCGACTTTTTGTGCTGTAAACTTCGAGACAGTGACAATTTAAGATTTTGCCGTTATTGTAACCATAGTTACGTTACATTGTTAATAAAGGTATAAAAACGAAGACACATGTTTTTATACGAGGTGATTTGGAACATTTGGTGTCAGAAGCGAAACGAAGTTACCCAAGCAAGCCGAAGTGGGAAGAAGAGTGAATGCCAGTTGAGACAAGACAAAGACAGCACGCAGTTATGGAGGAGTTAAGTGCACTAATTAAACAAATGATGGAAAAACAAGAATCCCTTGAAAGAAGACCTAAAGAAGGAAATGCAGACGAGTCAAGAATCCCTAAAAGAAGATCTAAAAGCAATGAAGACCAGCCAAGAAAACCTGAAAGAAGACATGAAAATCAGTCAAGAATCCCTGAAAGAAGAAATGAAGAAGGAAATCCGAACTAGTCAAGAAGAAACCAGACAACAAATAGAGAAAATCCAAAAAGACCTTAAACGGAGCCAAGCGGAGATGAAACAAGAACTAAAAGAGAAGATGGTAAAAATCAGAGAAAATCTAAAAGGAGAATTTTATCAATGCCAAGATGAGATGAGAAAGGAAATGTTGCTTGAATTAAAGCTTACAAAAGAAGATATCAAAGAAGATATAGAAGAAATACAACAGAGTGTGCAGTTAGTTCAAGGTCAAATGCAACAAGAAGTGCAACAATTACACCGACAAATTCAAAATATAGCTCTAAAAGGAGAATTTTATCAATGCCAAGATGAGATGAGAAAGGAAATGTTGCTTGAATTAAAGCTTACAAAAGAAGATATCAAAGAAGATATAGAAGAAATAACAACAGAGTGTGCAGTTAGTTCAAGGTCAAATGCAACAAGAAGTGCAACAATTACACCGACAAATTCAAAATATAGCCAGTACAGGTGTCGTTCCAGGATGTGGTACTCCAGCAACTGTTATGAAACCACCAACTTTTGATGGAAAGGTACCGTGGGTTACGTACCTTAGACAATTTGAAGCTGCTGCGAACGGCAATAATTGAGTTTACCAGAAAAGGCACGCGCATTAGTGCTTACTCTACGAGGTGAAGCCATGGAGGTATTAAGAAATATTCCTGAAGAGAAACAAGGCGACTATGAATCGATTGTAATGTTCCTGGAAATGAGATATGGCGAGACACATTTGCAGGAAGTTTATAAGGCGCAGCTCCAGGGACGAAGACAGAAATATAACGAAAGCCTTCAGGAATACGAAGCTGACATCGTACGTTTAATTAATCTGACATATCCAACATACCCAGAAGAAATAAAACAAGAACTAGCCGTGGGTAGTTTCATTGAAGGTCTACGCGATCCAGACATGAATCAGGCTTTAAGAATGGCCAGATTGAAGAAAATATCAGAAGCTCTTGCCTACGCGCTTCAGTTCGAAACAGCCAAACAAACGTCTAGGAGTCAGACAAGAATAAGAAGAATAAACTTTGTACCAGAAGAAGACAATTCAAATAAAGATTTTGCAAGAGTAATGAAGGAGTTGCAAGAAATTTTCCTTAAGAAACAAACAGAAGAAGACAACAGTATGACATTTAGAAGAAGAAATACTATCCGCTGTTGGAAGTGTGGTAAAGAGGGGCATCTACAGAGAAATTGTACCAGATTCAATGGGCGAAAGCTGGCTAGGTGCTACCAAGCCCCACCAACAACAACTATTAGAGTATCCCGGCTGCAGAACAATGGCTCCAGCTTGGTAGTACCTGGAAATGTGTGCGGTCGGGACTGCGAAATGGTACTAGACACTGGTTCCACACATACCATCGTGAAGCCGAACATCGTAGCTCATTGTAAAATATTCCGCCCTGAGAAGAATTACATCTTGGAAACTGCGAACGGAGAAGTTATACCAATTCAAGGCATACATGAAGCCAGAATAAGCCTGGGAACAACATCCTTTATACACGTCGTGTTTGTTGCTGACATCATGGACGAAGTTATTCTTGGCCTAGACATTATGGAAAATCAGAAGTTTGTACTAGACCTTCCACAACGGGTACTACGAACCAATAATGAAGAGATCATAATGAGACTTCCACGAAGGAGTGAAACAATAATTCGAAAAGTTGTCCTTACAGAAGATGTCCTATTACCGCCAAATTCAGAAAGCATTATACAAGCAAAGTTTGAAGACTTAGAAGAAGGTGAAATTGTTTTAGTCGAACCAGTTGAAAATAGTCCGTTATACGCTAAAGGAATTTTACCGGCCAGAACTCTGACGCAAGCCAAAAGAGACATGGTATTTGTCCGAATGATGAACCTAAAGGATTACCCTCAACAAGTCAAACAAGGTGACATAGTTGGTACCTGTCAACCTGCTAACATGATAGTTACCTCCACCTTAACTGCACCTGCAGGAATCCCCACAAGTAAATTACCTGATGCTCTGCAAGACCTGGTGATTTCATCAAAATCCTTGTTAGATCCAGTCCAGGTATCTATGTTAGAAGCACTTTTAAAAAGAAATCAAGATGTTTTCTCCGTATCTGAAAATGATTTGGGAAAACCAGCGTAGTTCAACATCGGATAAACACCGGAGACGCCTCGCCAATCAAACAACCACCAAGGCGAATTCCTTTAGCCAAGAGAGACGAAGTCGAAAAGTTATTAGGAGACATGCAAAAACAAGGCATTATAGAGCCATCTCAGAGTCCATGGTCATCTCCAGTAGTCCTAGTCAAGAAGAAAGATGGTTCCACCAGATTTTGTGTTGACTTCAGAAGACTGAATGATGTCACGAAGAAAGACAGTTTTCCACTACCAAGAATAGACGATACCCTAGATACACTCACCGGATCAAAATGGTTTTCGACATTAGATCTAAAAAGTGGCTATTGGCAAGTGGAACTTCATCCGGAAGACAAGGAAAAATCTGCTTTTTCAACTGGAAACGGACTGTGGCAGTTTAATGTTATGCCATTTGGTTTATGCAATGCCCCCGCTACGTTTGAACGTTTGATGGAGTTGACATTACGGGGACTAACTTGGAAAACCTGCTTAGTATATCTAGATGACATAATAATTCTTGGAAAAACATTTGACGACCACTTGAAAAATGTTGAAGAGATTTTTCAGAAGCTTAGATCCGCCCAGCTGAAGCTTAGTCCAAAGAAATGTCACCTTTTCCAGAAAGAAGTAAAGTACCTAGGGCATATAATTACCGAAGAAGGAGTAAAAACTGATCCAGAGAAGACTGAAGCTATCCAGAACTGGCCTGTACCAAAGAACAAGCATGAAATTAGAAGTTTTCTGGGATTGTGTACCTATTACAGACGGTTCATACATGGGTTTGCCGATATTGCAAGACCATTACATCGTCTTACGGAAAACAACAACAGCTACGAATGGACTGAAGATTGCCAAGCAGCTTTTGTACACCTAAAGAAAGCCCTGTGCAATCCCCCGGTGTTGTCATATCCACAACCAAATCAAACATTTATTGTGGACACTGATGCGAGCAACACTGCTATTGGTGGAATTTTGTCACAGATGCAAGATGGCCAAGAAAAAGTAATAGCCTATTTTAGCAAAGTCCTTTCCAAACCTGAACGAAATTATTGTGTCACCAGAAAAGAACTTTTGGCTATTGTTAAATCCCTAGAGCATTTTCATAAATACCTGTATGGCCAGAAATTCCACCTAAGAACGGACCATGCATCACTTAAATGGTTGCTTCAGTTCAAGAACCCTGAAGGTCAGATAGCACGATGGCTACAACGCATTCAAGAATATGATTTCAAAATTGAACATCGAAGGGGACTGAACCATAAGAATGCTGACGCTTTATCAAGACGACCTTGCCCGGATGATTGTAAACACTGCAGCAGACGAGAAGAACATGAAGATCCTGATGAATTTCACTGCCGAAGAACACGTCTCCAGTGCTCTCAAGAATGGGATCCTAAGATCTTGGCCAAAGAACAACTAGAAGATCCCGATCTTGGAGACATTATCAAACTTAAGACAGAAAATTTGGAAAGACCACCATATCAGAAAATAGCCTCCAAGTCTCCAAGACATAAGGGGTACTGGGCCATATGGGACTCTTTGATTATTAAAGATGGCCTATTACAAAGGGTCTGGGAAAGTTCTGACGGCAAAACCCATAAACATCAGATAATCCTACCAACCAAAAGGATCCCTGAAGTATTGCAAGCCTTGCATAATGGTGTAGGAGGTGGCCATTTCGGAGTTATGAAGACTCTTGAAAAGGTTCGAGAAAGGTTCTACTGGCTGGGAAGCCGTGCAGACGTAAAAGACTGGTGCAGAATGTGTAAGGACTGCGCTTCCAGCAAGGGACCGAAAACCCGAAGCCATGGCAAGATGAAGCAATACAATGTAGGGGCACCTTTGAAAGAATTGCCATAGACATAGCAGGGCCATTTCCAGTTAGTAAATCAGGGAATCGCTATATATTGGTAGCAATGGATTACTTCAGTAAATGGCCAGAAGTCTACCCAATCCCAAATCAAGAAGCTATCACTGTTGCCGATGTATTATTTCAACAATGGATTTGTCGCTATGGAGTTCCTAGAGAAATACATTCCGATCAAGGCAGAAACTTTGAGTCCGATCTTTTCAAGAACCTTTGTAATCTCCTGGGAATCCATAAAACAAGAACAACACCTCTTCATCCCCAGTCCGATGGCATGGTAGAGCGGTTTAACAGAACACTTGATAACTACCTGAAAATTAAAGTAAATGACCAACAAAGTGACTGGGATAACTGTATACAGCCGTTTTTATTAGCATACCGCTCCGCAATTCACGAAACTACTGGCGAAACACCTGCCAAAATTATTTTCGGAGCGGAAATATGCCTTCCAGTTGACTTGCTTACAGGACGACCTTCCAACAATGAAGAACCAGCAGAAGACTATGTAAGTCAACTAAGTAAACAGCTAGAGAGGATACATGAAGAGGTGCGTACCAAGTTACAAAAGGAAGTGACCGTATGAAATCCCGCTATGACTTGAAAGCTAACCATCGGGGATTTGTAGTCGGTGAAAAAGTTTGGTTATACAATCCAAGAAGAACCAAGGGACGTTCACCGAAACTACAGAAGTCCTGGGAGGGACCATATAAAGTGGTGACACGGCTTAATGATCTGGTGTACCGTATACAAAAGAGTCCACAGGCAAAGATGAAAGTAGTACATCTAGGAAAGGCCAAGCCGTTATCAAGACAGTGAAGATAATTTGATCGAGACGATCAAAACTTGGAAGGGGGCAATGTTACAGACTCTTCAAAAATGTGTTTAGGGTTATAGAATTTTAGAGAGTTAGGATCATTTAATTTAGTTTGTTAATTTATTTTAATAATTTACCTTAATTTTTCCAAGTTCTTTCATCACTTTCGAAGGTTTCCGAAAACGCCCGAATCATCTATTAATAACTTTTATGCCATCATGTACTATGGAATTTTCACGATATTTCTCGAATATTCTAGATCATTCTTTACTCTTCCACCATACTATAAAAGGGCGACGGGAAATCTCGGATCAGTTAGTACCGATTCTACTTTTGTGCTGTAAACTTCGAGACAGTGACAATTTAAGATTTTGCCGTTATTGTAACCATAGTTACGTTACATTGTTAATAAAGGTATAAAAACGAAGACACGTGTTTTTATACGAGGTGATTTGGAACAATATTAAGGATAGAAAAGATGTGTAAATAGAAAAGTTATAGGAATTTTTACGCAGAATTCAGTGACGTACCCATATTTTTTTCGTTAACTTTTATTTTAAAGTTATAACCCAAAGTTGTTTTTTTTTATGGAACACCCTGCATATTTTATTATCAGTTGAAAGGTCTTCCTAAAATCTATAAGAAATACCACATTTAATGTAAAAGTTTCTCTTAGTAAATTTCCGTTACAAACAAATTGAAAACAAATCGTTTTCTGTAAGCGTGCCTACACATTAATCTTTTTTTTAATTTTGTCCATTAGATTCTGGATTTTTAACTACCATAAATATCAATATCTTATAAAACAAATAATTAGTTTTAAGATTAATTTTATGCTCTACAAAAAATGCTCATAATCATTTTTCGATAAATTCATTCCTTTTAGAGTTAATATTATAATAATTAATAATTAATATAATGATAATAATAACTTTAAGAAAGAATGAATTTATCGAAAAATGTTAAGAGACCTTTTTGTAGTAAAATTTCACTTTAGAATAATTATTTGTTTTATAAAGATATTAATATTTATGGTAGTTTAAAAAATCCCAAATCTAAGAGACAAAATTTAAAAAAAAATGTTTAAGGCGTGATTACAAGAAAACGGTTCGTTCTACGGAAATTTACTAGGAGAGGTTTTTTGTAGAGAATTAAATTTTCTTTCAAGACTAATAATTGGTCGAAGGTTCAAGAATAACTCATTCCAAGATTTTGTATAAGAATGCAACAATTGGTGAAAATCAATGGTGTAAATGATGCACCCCTTAATGTTAATATTAGGGGTTAAAAACTTCGGTATATTTTTCTTTCGTCGTCATGAACAATATTGTCACAGGACCATTAGAAAAAAAATGTTTGTTTTTGGTCCAGTCTAGGCTACACTATTGTCTTGTAATAGCTCAAAAATTATTTCGCCCGTGGTTCGTTAAGTGTGCACAAATAGCAAACTTTTGATTTGCAGTTTGTCAATTCTTTATAAAAGTTGGTGCATGGTCTTTATCTATAAACTGTCCACGGATAGGAAGTACAAAAAGACAAATGAATCCAAAATTTAATTTTTGGAAAGAAGTAATTTTGAAAAAATGTATTGCACGAAAAGAACATGTTGATTTTGTATACAGGGGTTCGCATAACTTCAAAAGATGATTTTGCTCCAAGAATTACCATCTATTTTTTATTTTTGAGCCAAATGCACTTTTTGTAAAACCAACTGACAGGCAGCAACTTTTGTAAAGAATAGAATTTTCTGACAAATAACAAATAAAAAAAGTTTCTTTCCTTAATGTACTACACTGTAATTTTAGTTAAAATTAATCTCCCGCGTATTACACATCCGAATATGACATCCAGTAGGTTGTTTTCCACAATTTTTACATTTTTGTTTTTTTATTAAATTTTTGCATAGAATTAAAAACAAACTATCATTGCAGGAGTGCAGAATCTTACAGTGCCTACGTCGAAACAATGCCATGGCTGTCAATACCATTTCAACAAGCCTCTGTCAGGGCCGAACTAGCCCAACTTTACGGAATAAGAGGCATTCCCACCCTTCTTCTACTGGACAGTAATGGTCATGTGATCAGCATGGACGCCCGAACTGAAATGATCGAGGATCCGCTAGCACAGGTATGTACGGTTAATTTTCATTAATCAAGATGTTGATCTGCTAAGTTTTCTTCCAAACTTTTTATGCCCGGCGCCACACGTTGAGCGATACATCAGTGGCCGAAGTATTTGGCAAACCACAATAACCAAGATGGTGGACATAAACTGTAAGACTTCGGTTTTGAAAACAGAGCACGTAATTTCCTTTATTCGGGTCAGTTTACCCACACCAAAGCCGACTGGAATAAAGTTGGCCCAATCAAGGCCAATGCCAGGCTTATCTAGTAAAATACTTTGACTTGACTCGGTGCATCAAAACTCAATTTTCAATTCATTTCATTACTGTAACGACGCTACGACGCCCTAGGGCGTCGTGACGCACAGTTTAGGAAGCCCTACTCCATACCAACTGAGTTTGTAAAAATACAGAACATAAGTTATATGGTTTTTTAAAAACAATTTTAGTTCTGAAAATAATCAAGTAACTACACTTTAGGCCTATTGTACAAAGCAGGTTTGAACTCATTTCACTGAACTGAGGTCAGGCCTTTGAACTTTCTGCAAAATCTCAATTTCTTTTAATTCCTTGAAACTGACAGCAATATTAAGATTTTACGGAAAGTTCAAAAGCCTGGCCTTAGTTCAGTAGAACTGAGTTTAAACCTGCTTTGTACAACTGGGCCTTAATACCTGAAAAAGTCATAAAATAATTTTCCAAATAAAAAGAAGTAAAAATAGACAAGGTATCAGAAGAAAATGTTTATTTTTGCTTAATATAATACCAGTTACACCTTTAACTACACTACTCAAAACAATTATCGCATATGCTTGATTTTATCCATAAGCTTCAATACAAAAATGCTTTGACATAAATGGCCATATCTCTTTTATTAATTAAGTTATTAAGACAATAAAAAAAAGAAAATCTTAAGAAAACGTGAAGCTATAACTTTATATTAACCGTTGTTATTTAGTGTTAGCAATACATCCTACGGGGTGATAATTTTTTTTTGAAAAAATGAATAATTTTGAATCGCCCTATATATATGTGCTGTGAAAAGGAGAAATCTCATTTGTGAATAATTTATACCCTTACCCATTTCTGATATTTTATAATCAAGAATTTGACTACTCCCTTTTAACAGCACATCATACAGGGCGATTAAAAATTAATCGAGCATATGCGATAATTCTTTTGAGTAGTGTATATCATGTTAGATGAATTCCCTATATTTATTGTTCTAACAAGGTCCCAAAATGATAGACAGTGTTGTATACTTATATGGGAGATAGCAAAAAGCCAAATTCCTCCCCACTTTTTAAAACAGTAATAGTGGTATTGAGAATAAAAATAATTTATGTTTTTAACAACAATATTTGCATTTTGTATTTTAATCACACACTGAAAAAATTAAAATGTTGAATTTTTTTACAGAATTTTCCGTGGAAACCTAGAGCAGTCAATATTTTAACCGACCGATTTTTAACGAAGCTTCACGACTTTCCAGCGGTGGTACTTTTTGTAGGTAAGAAAAATATTTTTTTCAATTAAGCTTCCAAAAATATACCTGTAGATTTCAAAATATATATATACAGGGTGTTTTCTAATTGCGGTAAGAAAATGTAAGGGCATATTACTGAGCCAATTTTATGAAAAAACGTTTATATAAACATAGGTTTAAAAATGCTTTTTTCTAAGATACCTACCGGGTGTTAAACTTTAAAAAGAAAATTGGGCTCTTACTAATATTTTAAATACGCCTTATCTGATTTAATAAAATTTGGTTGTGGTATTTGTTAAAAAAGTTAATTTAGCCCTAAACTAATTTTAATCTGTGAGACCAGTGGCGGCGTGGAGCGCATCTTAGCTAGTATTATTGACAAAAAAAATGTACGTCACTGAATTTTTGCAACTTATATATTTTTTTCCGGTTGAATAACCTAAAAATTCAACTTTTCTATGTCTTCATATTTTTCAGTACCTTGATTAGTTTTCCAGAAAAAAATCCACTAAACTGGATAATCCTGGACCTGGGGCATTTTTTTCTTTTAAAGAATTAAGTGTTTTAACTTCCTATTAGCAATTATGTAATAACAACAATAAATGCTTAATTAAATGACGTTTATATCTAGTCCAACAAATTTTACATAAAAAAAGGTTTTCAATTTTTTTAGGATTGTTGAAAAGTTTAACACCCTGTATCTTGAGAATGAAAAATTTGTGGACCCATGTTTATATAAACTTTTTTTTATATAAAAATAGCTCAGAAATATGCCCTTCATATTTCTTACCGCAATTAAGAAACACCCTGTATATGATGTTCGCTAAAAAAAAATGGTGCTGCAAAATATTATGCTTTTGTATAGCTACTCTTATTGTAAAAATTAATTGTAATCAAACAGTAATTTTTTTTTTGGTCTAAATGTTTCAAAATCATTTTAAAACAAACACAAATTAACAAGAAAAATCTGATGTGTATGGCATTATTTTGTGTTTTTCTATTAACATATAATATCACCTTTATTAATTTTATATTTTAAAATGATTCAAAAAGCAAAAAATAAACTAATTTAAAGAAGGGCGTCCTTGCCGTACCCTGGGTAAAACCTGTATAAAGCCGGTTGTCCATGAGAGCGGTTTTCCGCTTGCGTATGATAATTCAGCGTTGTGAGTGGTTAGTGCAAATTTAAAATGCTTTTGCCGCCAATCACAACGCTGAATTATCATCCGCGAAGCAGAAAATCGCTCTCACGGACAGCCAGTTTAAATCATGGATAAAAGTAATAATGTATTTTTCCAATTAATCTAATTATGGCACACAACTTGGTTAAACGGCTTCGAGAATAATAAAAAAAAAAATTGGAACAGAAAATTCAAATAAAGAAAGGCGGCCAAAAAATTATAAGAAATTTTAAATTTGAATAGATTGTTATAACTACAGATATACGTTTAAATATACATTTTTTTACAAAGTCAAAAAGAACACACACATAGAGAGAATACAACAATTAAATTTAAGAGCTCATGTTTGCACAGCAGAATTTTGATTTATTGTACTTTCCTTTCTTGGTACAGAATCCCATTTTCCTTATCTCAGATTTTCTCACCAAAATGTTTCCACGGAAGTATATTTCTAAAAATATAAGTCTTTTTTATACACATGTGCGAACGTTGCATATGCCCAAATTGCAAGTGATATCTTAAATGACAGCAGTGGCGGATTTACATACTTGCCGACCGTGGGCTATTAATTTTTAGCGCCCCTAAAATGTGTTACCTTAACATTTTGATTAGCAAAAAAAAACGGTGTTCTACTTACACATACTTTTTATTAGGCAAGGGCAAAAAGCTCCTAGATTCTATCTCGAAGTTGTGTTGTCTCCCGGCACAAAGCGAAGGGAGACAAAAAAGCCAGAAAATTTTACATGTAAAATTTGAAGTTTTAAAATGGTCGGCTGTTGTATTTGAAACGACAATTAGACCTTCGAAACCGTTAAAGAAATTATTCTGTCAATGTAATTTTGCGATTTGACGGACCTGAATTAAAAATTTCGAATAAAAAGTGATTGTTTATTAGTTATTTTGAATATTATAAAGTTAAAAAATTTATGATTATACTTTTTGATATGAAGGGAATTGTTTAATAATGTAATGTAATTGTTTTAAAAGTGGGAACAACTCCGATTTTGACCAAACTTGGTATACAAGGCTTTATCATTAAAGTTAAAAATTGAACATGTCCTTATCTTTTTTTGTTTTGCTGTTTAAACAATCTGGAAGATAAAAAGAAACCTTTAAATAAGTTGCACATTTCAAAGGTGAGGCCTTTTTATTGCTCTTCAAAATAATTATTTAAAAGATGAAAAATAAACTTTATGAATGAATTGACACATTTGAAAGGTGAGACACCTTTTTTTGCTCTTCAAAAAGCTTTTTCCATCTTATTTCCATTTGTCCCGATTTCAATAATTGAAAATGTAGCCACTTTACCAATTACTAATATTATCACCGCCCTTAGACAAGCGTATAATTCTTACTGAAAACCGTATTATTTTAGATGCTGAAGAAACTGAACTTCAATTCGCAGAATCCGTTTTAAGTCAGCAGCTAACAATTACTATAAAATGAACAACATCAATATCTCCTCTGTTCCAGAAGATCGATTATTTTCGACATGTGATCAAGATGACTATTTTCTTCAGTTCTTAATTGGTACTGATAGTGAAACTACTGATATTTTAAGGGATCTGATAGGTAAGTAAAATCTTAAACATGTGGTACATTGCGTTTATATAAATTGAGTTATTTCAAATGGTACTAACAAAATATACGTACCATTGACACCATAATCTGGATATTTTATATTGAGAAAAATATCTAGTAAGTAACTATGATTTATGGACCAACAAAATAAATTTTGTATTGTGGTAACTAGGGTTAGATACCGACTTTTTAAACCAATGTAATATAAATTTTGTTTTGGTGTTTTCTTAATCTAAAGTGCTTAAGGTATAGCTTTGAAAGAGTTCGAATTTTATAAAAAAAACAGGCAATAAAACAATAAAAAAATCGTATTGAGAGATCTCAATAAACAGAGAATCATTAAAAACGGTGCAGTACAACTCTCTTAAAGTTCGCCCAGATTTGAAACACTACCTGCAATTTAAAGACAATGTCCGTACCACCTCGGGAATATATCTGGACGTCGGAATGCACGTTGTCGCGAACCTCATAAGTGTAATACGAGGTTCGCCCCGATCCACAATATGAATTGCATAAATCGCACCTTTCATATTATAGGGGCACAATTAAAAATTTTGTGATATATAGGCACAAAAACAATTACTTTGCATGATGCCCTTGACAGAAAGAGACAGAGCCACTCATGGGGCGCACAAACATAATTGTGTCTCTATCTTATTTCCGAGTAACGCAACCCGATATTTAATATCAATTTCACAAAATTTTTAATTGTGCCCTATAATATGAAAGGTGCGAAATGGTTGCAGGGCTAGGTTAGATGCACCGTACAGTGACGGAATTAAAATCTCGTACACCTAATTTTTCCCAGTGTGATGTTGGCTTTTGCGTACCTGGATCTCCTGGAAATATACCTTACTTGACAAATTGTTATCTGTCACACATTTCAAAATTATATTATTTTACTTTTTTTAATTTTGGAAAATGAATGAACTAGAGAAGGCAAGAGTAATTACTCTATTCGAAGAAGGTGTTTCTCGGGGAAGAATAGCTCAGCAAGTTGGGAAACCAAGAAGCACTATTCAAAGCCTGAGAACTAAATGGGAAAATACAGCATCATCGGAGAGTGGCTGGAAGTGGTAGAAGAAAAATTTCAAACGAAAGTCAAGATAATGATCTGATAGATTTTTTGCAGAAACAATCCATTTCAGACAGCTGTAGAAGCACACAACCAAACTAATTTTCCTGCAACAGTAAGAACTTGTATTAGAAAAAATTCGGAATTGAGAAGCAGTGTAGCTGCTAAAAAGCCATTTTTGACCGATATGAATAAAGAGCAAAGAATGACACAGGAATATTTACCGCAAGGTATGGATTTTTGGGAAAGGGTATTATTTACCGATGAGAAGATTTTTCAATCTTATTATAGCGGGCAGATTAAGAGTGAGAATCCAATCGAAAACGTTTTGGGATATATCGTAAAGGACATTAACAAGAACAACAAAAAGCCTAAAATAATTACAATATTCACCATGCACAGATGCTGATTGCATCAATGCCCACACGTTTAAACTTATTAGTGGAAAAAAATGGTGCCGCTTTGAAATATTAAGCCAGTGTTTTTCTTTAATATTTGAATAAAATAAACTATATATTTATTATGGAGTCATGTATTTTATTGAATATTAATTAAGGTGAGAAAAAAGTAAAAAGCCAAGTTTACCAAAATATTGAAAATTGACATAAAATGTTAACCTAAGTGTACAAAATTTTATTTCCGTCACTGTATGTGATTGCGATGTCGCACCAATTATTTTAATGTTAAATTATCGACAAGCTGTGGATCGGGGCGAACCTCGAGCTGTATAAAGCAGCGTATACACTAGAGCACGAATCCGAATGAGCATATTCCGAACCAGCTGATCTTCTGTTCGGGATAACTTAAATTAGTACGGGCACGAATGAGCATCGTGTTCGCGACCACTCCAGTTATACGGATCTTCCCGTTTAAAAATTGCTGTTATGCAACTAGCCATTGCGAGTTTTATAGTTTTATATACATAATTTATTAAAGGTTGCTGGTTTAGCGTTTTGACTATATGTTGATTTTTACTACTTTTTTGGTTTTTAGGTTTAGATGACGTAGTGCCTCTTTTGGTGGCAATAGATTTACCTAATAGAAGATACACCACAATGGAATACGGCACAGAAATCACGACAGAGAGTGTGAACGATTTCGTCAGAAAATTCCAGCAAAATGACTTAAAATTTAAAGATATTAGTGAGGAAGGTGTTGAAAATGCGTCAAATTTGTAAATCTAGTAAAATATTGCATTATTATAATTATAATTGTTTTTATGTTAAGCTGATAATTAAAAGCTTATTATAATTATCATTATACAGATTCTTTCAGTTTGTTAATTAATTTATCGTCAAATACAAAAATAACTTTAATTTATCTTTTAAAGGTATTTTTGCACGACCGAGGCGTAAAATACAATTTTACGCCCTAGGGCATAAAAATATCAAAAACGCCCGCATTTATAAATGAGGGCGTAAAATATACAATTTTACGCCCTAGGGCAAAAAAGTATTAAAAACGCCCGCATATATAAATTTATAAAACAATAATAAAATTAAATAATGCTAAATTTTTTTTGGTAAAACAACAATTTATATAATTAAAAATATGTTAAAAGTGTACCGATTAAAATTTCAAACATTAAAAGCTGGCAAATTTTCTCCTAACTACAGGGAATGCTTGTCTATTAATTTCAGTCGTCCAAAAAATATTGTTTGCACGTCTGGCGTAAAGCATTTTTACGCCCACAACTTTTAGCCGCGAGCGTAAAAGTGCTATTTTATGCCATTGGTACAAAAATAACTATTTTTACCTTTCAGTTCCTAATAATTAAGTACTTATTTTATTTTTCTTTTCTGCTATAAAACGTACACAGATGTCTAGGCACGTTCGAAAATATTAATAAGATATACAGAAAAAGACTTTTTTTAAATACCCAAATTAATTTTTATATTATTTGACTTTTATTCTACACTTTATACCCAGAAGTATGTTACAGTTTGTAAAGTTAGCTTTATGTTGTAAAAGAATAGCTTTTCAGATCTTTAAATTAATTTATTGAAAACTATTGGCCCAATATACAGGGTGAAGGGTCCAGAATAAGAAGCTAATTCTAGAGGTGCGAAATTAATAAACCCATGTCTTAAATATCTTTGAGATACAGGTGTTAAAGTTTTAAAAAACTTTGTGATAGGGTCCGCACGTTTAGTAAAGAAGCCACCGACGTCATCATTTTCTGCGCAAAATCTCCTCTTATTTCCTCATCCCGTATTTAAAATGTTATTTAATTTTTTAAATCAAATCTTTAAAATTCCTACTTCCTAGGTAACGATACAAAGCCCTCGAAACCGCGATTGAAATAGAGTTACAGAAGATTTTGCGTAGATAATAATGACGTCGGTGGCCTTTTTACTAAACGCGTGGACTTTACCATTATAAATATTGTACACAGGTAGTACTATACATTTTGGGATATTTTCTAATGCACAATATTATTTTATATGACACTTGTGTGTTTTTAAATGGAACACCCGAGGGGTTAACCACTTAACGCAATACATGTACAAAATCCTAAAATTTAATGCGCAATGGTTGGCAGTGGCTTGGCATTATTTCGCAGTACATCGCAGTGACTCACATTATTTCGCAGTAGGCCGCATTGTCCGGCAGTGTCTCGCAGTGTCATCGCAGTACTTGGCAGTAGTTGGCAGTAGCCCGCAGTACCTCACATTATTTGACATAAGTAACACATTTTTTTTGCATTTTGTGGCGTTTTTTAGAAAGTGCGTAGTTCGTGTCTATGCGTAGATTCGTCTTTGGAACATAATTATTTTTAGTTTAATAACTTTTCATCATGACTCGCTTATTTTTGAGTTATGGTCAAAAAGCGAAATTTTCACATTTTTTCATGGGTACCCCAGTAAAATTTTACTATTTTTTTTTAGCATTTTTACCATTTCTTTATATAATTTTAATAATTATAATTAATTTATTTATTTTTGATTAAAAAATCCATCCATTTTCATAAAAAACCCAATTTTTCTCATTTTTGAATTAAATTTATTGCCAAAATCAATTTTTATTTAATATCGCGGCTATTATTAATTTTTTTGATCCGGTAAACATAACTTTTCTATGGATCTTTGTAAGATCTATATTTTTTGTTTTATAAAATTTTTCGTAGCTTATACGGTTTTTAAGATATTTGCGTTTTTATTTTTAAATTAAATCGCTAATATCTCAAAAACTAATAACGTCACGTTAAAAAGTTACAGAAAAAAAAGATGCGTCTTTGGAACATTATTATTTTAAGTTTAATAACTTTTCATAATGACTCGCTTATTTTTTGAGTTATTGTCAAAAGCAAAATTTTAACATTTTTTCATGGGTACCCATGTCAAATTTAACTAAAAAATTTTTTTTTTGCATTTTTTCCATTTCTTTACATAATTTTAATAATTTTAGTACTACTTACATGTCTCACGACGGTCTAAACCCAAGTCACCTTCCGTTCTTAACGGTACAGACAATCCGATTTTTTTTTGCTTGTTCAGGATAAAAATATAAATATAGCAAAAAATTTTTTTGAAAAACGGCAAAAAAAATCGGATTGTTTCGGATAGTCTATACCCGTTAAGAACGGAAGGTGACCTAGGTATAGACCGAATTCGAGACAAAGTTAGTCGTACGCAATCGCCAGCATCTTGAACAAAACATTTTTGAGCTAGACCTCAATCGGAAAATGACCTTGGAAAAACCTTGGCAAATTTTGTATAGGACTAAAATTGTTCAGGATAAAAAAATATAAATATAGCAAAAAAATTTTGAAAAACGGCAAAAAAAAATCGGATTGTCTGTACCCGTTAAGAACGGAAGGTGACTTGGGTTTAGACCGTCGTGAGACATGTAAGTAGTACTAAAATTATTAAAATTATGTAAAGAAATGGAAAAAATGCAAAAAAAATTTTTTTTAGTTAACCCATGAAAAATGTTAAAATTTCGCTTTTTTGACAATAACTCAAAAATAAGCGAGTCATGATGAAAAGTTATTAAACTTAAAATAATAATGTTCCAAAGACGTATCTTTTTTTCTGTAACTTTTAACGTGACGTTATTAGTTTTTGAGATATTAGCGATTTAATTTAAAAATAAAAACGCAAATATCTTAAAACCGTAAAAGCTACGAAAAATTTTATAAAACAAAAAATATAGATCTTACAAAGATCCATAGAAAAAGTTATGTTTACCGGATCAAAAAATTAATAATAGCCGCGATATTAAATAAAAATTGATTTTGGCAATAAATTTAATTCAAAAATGAGAAAAATTGGGATTTTTTTTAATGAAAATGGATGGATTTTTTAATCAAAAATAAATAAATTAATTATAATTATTAAATTTATGTAAAGAAATGGCAAAAAATGCTAAAAAAATAGTAAAATTTTACTGGGGTACCCATGAAAAATGTGAAAATTTCGCTTTTTTGACCATAACTCAAAAAATAAGCGAGTCATGATGAAAAGTTATTAAACTAAAAATAATTATGTTCCAAAGACGAATCTACGCATAGACGCGAACTACGCACTTTCTAAGCCCCTACCTTGAAATAAGAATTAATAATTCGAAAAAATGACCGTTAAAAATCCACCATATGTTGGTATTTCTCCGATAAAGGAGGAAGAATTTCATCAGACAGACTGTTAAGAGTAAGAGGGCCTCAAAAATTTAAAAGAAAAAATAAAGAAATTAATATGAGCCTTGGAAAATACCCAAAAAAGCGTGCCAAAATAATTCAGTACTCAGATAATTCTTCCAGTGAAAGCAACAGTAGTTGGAAAGAAGATTCCAGTGATTTTGAAAGTTTAGACGAAGATCAAGATGACCTTAACGATGAGAGTAAAAATAATATATTGATTAATGTAGAAAGTTATTACGCCGTCTATTACGACATCCAGTGGTATATAGGACGGGTAATCGAGAAGAAAAATGAAACCTGCCAAATAAAATTTTTAAAAAAGGAATTAGAACAATATGTGTGGCCCCAATGCGACGACGTACAAACAGTTGAAGCAGCTTATATCTTTTATGGCCCTATTGAGCTGCAGGGTACATATCCCTTTACAATAAAAAGACACGACAAAATTCTAATAGATACAAAATATAAAAACTTAAAACCGAGCTTAAAGCAATACTGAAATAGTTTTCATTGTACAAGGTTTGTATTAATATATACATAATGTATTAATACATTATTAATAAATATATTATTTCATTATTAATTTCATTAAACCCTAAAACGAGCAAAACTCTTCAAGCAACCCTAAATATAAAAGTATTACAAATTCAGGAACAGTGTTAAATACCTATATTAATTATTAATTACCTAAAAATTAATTATGTATTAATCTGGCGCTGCAGTTTTCAAACTTCAGTAAAAAAATATTTAAATTCTCAGGCGGCACTTTGTTGGTCAAAGGCCGACAAAAAAGCCGCACGTGAATTATTTTGAAACGAATTTTACCTCACGCCACCTTTACTACCCTGAATAAATTTGCTTCCCCTGTATATGCGAATTTGGGTGTGAATAATCTCGCGATTGACCTAGTGCACAGGTACTGTTGCCAAATTACATGATTTCAGTCCAAAGTCACACCCTAGTGCCTTTCTTTAATAAGTAATTTAATTATACTACAAACTAATTTTGTAATTGCCAAATTTTAATTTGTAGTAAAAAATTTTAAACTGAGTTTCTATCTACTGCATTTTTGCAGTAGCTGGCATTGGCCACACATTAAATTGCAGTAGGTCGCAGTAGGTGGCAGTAGTCGGGATTTTTATGACATTGTGTGGCATTATTTGGAATTAAAACAAAATTACTAAATATTAATCGGCATTGTTTAGCATTATTCGGCAT